>JAODHV010008660.1:0-13578 GCA_027576555.1 Plicofollis layardi | reverse complement strand
TAGCAAACATGTATTACCGGTAAGCAAATATTCTTTTTTTCTGTGACAATCTTTTGAATTCTCCAACCAAAGTTGGAAGGAGGAAGTGATTACCCCTGGACATTGAAATGGTATGGCACAGACGAGAGATGAATAGATTACTGTACATTTATTACACAAAAGTAGTAATGAAAACACACATATGTTTGGGAAGCACATCTCTATCAAAAAGCACATTTACCAAGATTAAAAAAAGCATTTCTTAAAGATTAAAACTCAACACTGTTCTTTTTTTAAATGTGGTACAGTATGTATTCATTGAGATTAACCCTATGTGGAAAAAGCTCAAGACGCACCACATCAATAACGTTGAATGACAACTGATTAACTGATTCAAAAAAAAGAGAGAGAGAGAAAGAAAGAGAAAGAGAGAGAGAGACAGAGAGAGAGAGATCACTCATTGTGTACAGTGTACAATATCATACTTCAAACAACCATGTGCCATTCCTAGGATGCGGGCTTGAGATCAATGTTCTCCCCGACATTGTATAATATGAGGCATAGTATCCAACGTGAAGATTTGGATCTTTCCTATGAGTCAGAGCTGTAGTAACCTGATCTGAGTGAGTGAGTGGTGTGTGTGTGTGTGTGCGTGTGTGTGAGAATATGATCTTGGGGATTTCAATTAAGTAATTTGCATTTTAGTGTGTGGACTTTTTTAAGTGGTTGGTCTGGCTCGAGCTCCAGAAACAGCTTTTGAAAGGCATCGAACGTGTTTTTTAATGCCACTGGGTATTGCACATTGAGTGCGTACATGATCCCTAGTAGCAAAATACAAGCCTTGCTTCTGCTCCCACAGCCTTTGAGCACCACTGTTCCGTCCAAAACAATACAAATGTCGTCTGGCTTGGGTTGGTCTTCAGTTGAGATGAGCAGGACCCTCACTGATAGGTCCTGGCAGCTTCCGTCATCGTCCTGGATAAAATTCACAATACAAATAATTATTAAACATTTTTGATATAATCAATATACCATACATGCTTTTTATACAGCAAAACACTGAATGTCCTGCCAGTTGATATGAAGTGCAGAGTGCATTTTCACAACAGTACAGTCAGTACAGTCCAGTCCAGTCAGTTCTGAGTCATTGACCATAACGTCCATCATAGTTACCTTTTTTCAGCTGAACCTGGCTAAACAGCAGTTCAACAAAGAGTACATAGTGAAACATTCATTTTGATCATTCGTGTTCATCTAATTGTAAGGTTATACATATAATATAATCATTGTTCCCTGAAATTTTGAAAAATGGCCACCACTGCCCCCAGGCATCAAATACATCTCAGGTTGGAACCAAACATATCGTCTGTACTGATGCAAATTGCAGTGAGTGTCTCTCATATAGTTCCAGAGATTTTAATGGCTTGGATTATGAAGAGCAATGTAGCTTGATAAGATCCTCAGGTAGAATGGAGTATGGCATAGTTAATGCCAGAACCACCCTTCTCACAATTGGCTTCCTTGTCTTATACATCAATTAGTCTTTAAATGAGTGGACAAGGGGCACAGATTTTATCTTTCTACATTCTACAATCAATCACCAATGAATCTGAAATACAGCACCTGGCTTCCTTCATCAGGCTAGAATAATTAGTCTAAATAAGCTTTGAGGTGAAATTTGACAACTTAAAAGCATTTCAAATTTCAGTTGCTTAGGACATCATGTATGAAAAGTAATGAATTCTTTTTCATACAAAACAATTAATAAGTTTGGTCATTTTTATCCAAAGCGACTTACTGGGTATTGGTAGCAACCTGGAGCTCTGGGGATAGTTGCCTTGCTCAAGGGCACTACAGTTATGACCTAGTACTTAGGGAAGGTTTTGAACCTGTAACACTCCAATATGAATATCAACTCCTTCACCAGGGCATGACTGCCCCAAGATGAAAAAAAAGGCAAATATTTACACCACAGTTATTGTATGAAACAATCAATACACATACTTGGCACACAAGGAAGAGATCCTCATTTCGCTCTCCAAAGTATTCGATGAGGCAGGATATGATTGTGTCTCTCCGGTCGTCAATACTGTGGGCCTGAAATGAAAATAATTGTTAGTTCACTAGATCGCCCTGGAGTGCCTGGTGAACAATAAGCATGTTTGGCATATCGTCTGGCTTCGGTCCCAGGATGCTTTCAGCGGAGATCATACAGAATGAGATTCGCGTCACCCATGTATGCAAAGGGGAATTGTGTCAGGGTGCACTAGTGTAATGGAGGGGTGGGGGGAGGTGGTGGCACAATTCGAGAAGCCTTCACGCATGACAGGTGAAGCAGGAGGGATTGAATAACGTCTAAGGCGGGAACAGGTGATGACTGCTGCCAATCACACTGCGGGCTTCCTCCGGAACTATGTTTATACATAAATATCATTAAATGTAAAATGAAACTGTTGAAGAGCAAATAAAAGCGTGTGTCACATCCATCGATTTAAAAAATCTAACATCCAAACTACACAAATGGACAGAGGTTTTTGGCTAACCTTGGATAAGCGATATACATGGAGGGATGGGTGACTGACTGAAGGGTGAATGTTTAGAGAACATGTGCATTTCCCACACAGTGCATTAAAGCTTCTGCTAAAAGCAATGTAATGGGCCCTAAAACTTACCTGCTGCAGACATTCCAGCAAGGGACGCAGTCTTGTTCCAACCTGTCCTCCTTTGGCTCTCAAGATCTTCAGGAGACCTGGTGTGTAACTATCCAGTTTGCGATAGAATGTTTGCTCCAGTGGAACCACCGTAATTCTTTGGAATTCATCCTTAATCTAATGAATGACAAAACACATAAGTCCAAAAGAAAGCATGCCAATTGTTTAAAGGAGACATATGTGAAATACCCACCGCCACTCACCCCCTGCATTCAGAGATTCACCGTTTTTACTGCTTGGCTTACAGCATTCGGGGCATAGCGTAACCCATACTGTAATTTGTAAGCCAAACGGCTAAAAAGTAAACGTTGGATCTCGGAATGCAGGGGTGAGGTGAGTGGCGGTGGGTATTTGACATATGTTCTAACTCGGTATCATGTTACATACACCCCATGTCCAAATCACATCGAACTTCTCCATCAAGACTGGATTTAGGACACAGAGATAAACAAGAAATAAACTTAAATGGCAACAGGTTATTTAAATGCAAAATGGTCAAAAAAATTAGAGGAACACTTCAAGTCAAGTTCATTGCAGTCATAAATTGGAGCAGTGGAGTTTTCCACCCAGTTAGTTTAGAACCATAGCCACCTGTGAATCAATTGCACTACCCTCGAACCAGGGGCAACGGACATGGTGTGGACAGGAGTGTCAATAACGAGCCACCCCCCAAATCTGGAGTGAGTTAGTCAGTAGTTGGCAGTTCGATTTGGTACTGAACTTGACATGAAGTGTTCCTCTAATTGTTTTGAGCAGTGTATATGAATGGTCTTACTTGATTCTCACTGAAGAGGGCAGGCCATCTCTCCATAACCTCTTGAACCGATGGGCTGTGACTGACTACTTCCTGCCGTCTAACTGCAAAGGTCCTGGACATTTTTTCAGCAATGTTTCTTTCATTATGCTTTTTTGTCACTTCGTACAGCAATTCAAGCCTCTCTTTTTCTTGCGTTTCTGATGTCTCTCCCACTGGAAAGGGGGGAAGGAAATTGAGCTCAGCTCTTCTCGGTCTTTTGACGTTTTTGGCAGGGGCTCTCTCATTTGACGATTTCAGTTTCAGGATGTTCACTTGAATTTCAGGACAAGAAATGTTGCGGGATTTCAGTTTCCGTCTATAGTTGGCCATTTTCATTTTCATGCTGTGCTGCCAGCCGTGTATCCCAGAAACAGTCCCCGGCTCTTTGAGACAAGGGAACTTCTTTATCAGTGAGTGGACTACTTGTAAAATCTGGTGGTCTTTGGGATAGGCAGTGAAGTGGAAAATTGCCTCCGCTAAAGCCTGCTTAATGTCCGACTTTACACCAAAATCACTGAAGAGTGTTCCGGTTTCGTTGTAATTCCGATTGGCTTCGTGAAGAATGAACTCCACGTCCACTGAGAAGGTTGGAATTTTGAATTCAGCAGGCCACGGTTCAACTCTACACGTATTTGGAAGGACGACATTCTCTCTCGGGTTTGTTGAGCCGCCATCATCCATGTTCAACTGAGAGCCCTCAGCTAAACTACTTTGATTCGGAGTGGAGCAGAAGTCAGCTTCTGGTATTGTGCTGAAAGTTAGTGTGATGGGCTCAGGACCCTCTACATGTACAATTTTGATTGTGCTCATATGACTGATATCGTTTGTTTTGGTGAGTGTGAAAAACTCACTGTTGAAGTCTTTATCTTCATAAAGTATGGAGTACTCTCCATGAAGCTGGAATTTGTCCTTTATAAGCGTCAACAACTCATCTATAGTATCAGGAATCCCGTCAGGAAGCTCAAGCTTCCTGATGTCATGCATTGAAATTATAACTCTGAGCTGGACTGCCATCCTTTGTCGTCATCTGGAATGAGAGAGTGAGCATATTGTTATTCACAGTTGTTCAAAGACCCTTACTGGCAATGTTAGTACAGTCAGATCATCTGTCAATATTTTTCTGATGTCAATTTGTTAGTACAAACACAAAATTATTTGATGTCGCATTGATTTAACTTGAAACAAGTGTACCCTCAAGGCTATTTCCTGCCATTAATAGAGCTTCAGAATGGACAATACATGTGATATTGAAAGTTTCTTTGGGGTGTAATTTACATACCTACTGTGTTGTACAGATAAAGTGTTTCAGAGACACCATTTGTCTGCCTGAGACTGTGTACGCTGCTAAGGGATATACATCAAGCAACTGGGCCAGTTCAATGACTTGGATGTTCCTTGTGTACTCCAGTTCAAAGCTCCGAAAATGTTCATCATACCATGCACTGTGCAATTTCACTGCAAAGTACGGGGCACGATGATTATTTGGATGATTTCTGCAAAATCAGGTAGTCCTCCAGTCATCCCAACTGGTAGAAACATGCCAACTGCGTAATCGGTTCCTGAAATCACTGCTTTGTTTGTCACATCAACAGCCACTTCCATTGGAAACTTTGTGGCAATCGACAGTTTAATGTCCTCTCTGAGCACATCGACAGCCACTCTGGTAGTTTTTGATACCGACAGTTTCAACATATTTGAGTCTTGAAGATGAAAGGCCATCATATATTGATGTTTCTTTGCCAGAGTCATCAAGATGTTTCGAAAGGAACCGGTTTGTCGCACTACCTTCTTGAAAAAGCCATGCTTTCCCTCAAAGCGCATGGTCCACAAAGCAACAAGTGGTCCAAAGGTTTTAATGAGCCAGGGGTAATGCTCCAGAAAATGGTGTTTAGGGATCATTTTCTCATGTGGGAACACTTCAAGAAATTGATTTCTGTGCTCACCAATCTTGCTGTCCAAGTAGCCAATGGAGCTATCTGTGTGAACTGGGGCCATTACAAGCTCAACAATATCCTTCAGACTCATCATGAGTTTCCAGGCATGGTCTTCCTCTGGTACTTTGCTGCCAATTAAGAATGGCAACAACCTCACTAAACACCAGTTCTCATGAGCGTTGCCACCTATGCTTTTTCTTGAAGCAAAGTTCAGGGGGACAACATGTGGGCGGTTGGTTTTGTCACTCCATTGGTAAGGAAACTGTCTGATGGACTGGTTTAACTCTTCAAGAGAAAAATACCTCTTTTTGATAAGCTCTTTGAGGCACATTGCAAGTTCCAGTGGCACGATTCCCTCAAGTAAATCATGCAGCACATCCGGAGGGTAACCTGTGGTGGCATGAAAGTGACCAAGGCTGCGAGTTATTGGACACTGCCTTTTAACACCAAAAACATGGGCTACGGTCTGGTCATTCTGAGCCATGTCAACATGACCATCATGTGTATGCTTTGTTCTAAGTGGAAATAATTCTGCTCGAACTTCGCACTTTTGAATATCGGAGCGTTCTGCAGTGCAAAACCGGCAAAAATGTGTTCCGGAAAAGCTTTCAACAAATCCTCCAATTGCATGAGCGGCAAGGTTATCACCAACTACACAGAATACTGTGCCTTTATATGACTTCTGTAAATTTGGAACAAAAACACCATCCTGCTCTAAACATTGTAAATCTCGCAGCAAAGGTTCCAGCACTTTGGAGTATCCAAACCGTTTTGCATCATCTGCTTTACAGAGAACAGCAACAAAAATAGAAGTGAGTGAAGATCTCAAAGTAGCAGGAATATCCCCGAGCACCCAGTAAACAGCTGTGATCTTGTGCTTCTTGCGTGATGTCCCAAGAGGGTTACACACTTCAAAATCGTCTATATAAAGAATAATTGACAGCCGAAATTCCTCACCAGACAACAATTGATTGTTTTTGAAGTGCAACCCATCATGAAAGGACCTGTAGTTTGCTGTTGAATGTGTTTGGTTATTGAATATCTTATCTTGTGTGTCTTTTTTGTCCAGAAGTTGGGAAAGCACTTGCAGAATTGGTACATACTGAAAGGTGTTCTTCCCCCTGTCATCCAAGACATGTTCAATAGGTTCAATGACAGAAAAGTGATCCTTCAAAAACTGATGTCTTCTGTAAGATGTACCAAAGGGTCCATCTGCTGCCAAAGCAGAACTCAGAGGGTTTAACTGACAGACATTGTTTTTTAGTTCAGAGAGCACATCATCATCAATGCTGCAGCCATGCTTTTGTAAAGTATTCGTAACAATGTCCTTAATAACTTGTCCTGAAGCAATAGAAGTAATGAAATGAAGCTCTTCTACGATTTCATTCAAACAAGTCTTTGGCACATTGAATATGCTTTCCAGTTTCAGAAAGAGGCATCCAAGTCTATTAATAATTGTGTCTCTTACATCCTCTTCTTCCTCATGAACAGTTTCAGTATCATCATGTTCTGGGAGACTTTCAGTTGGCAATTGACTTGGATGATGGTGAAGAATGCAGTCTTTGAAATCTTGTATTGTATGAGGGGTGTGTTTCCGTGTTTTGTGAGAAAAAAATGTAGTGTAGATGTTTGTACTGTACTCACAGCCTATAAATACACATTTCACAGTTTCAAATTTCTTAAGATGGCTGCTGAGATGGTGAAAGTATTGCCTTTCTGACTGGGAGGAGAATGCACACACTTGGCATGTGAAGGATACCTCCTGCTCTGTCACACTTTGTGGGTGATGGCGAGACAAATGGGATCGCAAAGCATTCCATGTCTTAAAACTACAAGGACAGTCCACATAAAGACATGGCAATGGTTGAGTTCGTCCACAGCATCCATGTCGTAATCTATAATGAGCGAGTAACTCTGATCTTCTGTTAACGGTAAAACTGCAAATTTTACAATTCCATGTTGTGGAAGTGACTTGCTCTCCATGTTGTCTGTACAGCGCCAGTGTGCCTTGCATTACAGTTCCTGCATATCCTTTCCCACTGCCAGTGATTCTACAAAAATAATCAAAATGCTTTAATCAGAAATCAAATCCAAATTTAGTTTCCTGAGACAGTTTCAGATAAGAACTGCGCATGTCGAGAGGACACTGGCATGTTGTTGCCGCCTCTTGCATCTCACACCTTGTTTGCTTCTTTTATCACTTATCTTTTCTCTCCACAATCTAAAATCGCGTCTGTTCGAGCTGTTTTGTTCTACCTTGGCTGCACACCATCCACCAGCAGCTACAATCCACATCCTCTGCCATAACTTGACGAGCCTCCTGGCACCCGCCAGCCATGGCAGTGCATTTCCACCCCTGCTGCCTGTCCACCGCAGCACCACCTCTCCTGCTTCGCTCAACTGGACAATGCTCAAGTCACCGATCTGGTGTCCACAGCCAAGTCAGCATCCTGCCACCTGGACCCCATGCCTACCACCTTGGTCAAATCCTGTCTTCCCACCCTCTGTAATACCATGACAACTATCATTAACACTTCCCTGGAGTCTGGTGTTGTGCCCACTAGCTTCAAAACCGCTGCGGTCATGCCCACACTGAAGAAGCCTGGTCTGGACCCTGACGACCCAAACAACTATCGTCCCATCTCCAACCTTCCTTTCCTTAGTAAAATCTTGGAAAGAGCAGTGGCGGCCCAACTCCAACAGCATGTCCCACCATGAGCTCTTTGAACCTCTACAATCTGGTTTCAGAGCCCACCACAGTACAGAGACCGCCCTTGTTAAAATCACAGACGACCTCCTCACTGCTGCAGACAATGGGCTCATCACCATCCTCATCCTCTTGGACCTCTCCGCAGCTTTTGACAGTCTCTCACTCCATCCTCCTGAAGTGGCTCTCTCAGTTCACAGGACTTTCAGGCACAGCACTTCTCTGGTTCCACTCATACCTAGCCGACCGTCAACAATTCATCACACTCAACGATTCCCGCTCCACTACAGCGGCCATCAGCCACAGCGTCCTGCAAGGTTCGGTACTTGGCCCCCTTCTCTTCACCATCTACATGCTCCCCCTTGGATTAATCATCCGTTATTATGGTCTCAGCTTCCACTGCTACGCTGACGACACACAACTCTACATCTGTACCAAACCCTCTGCTCACCGACCTTGGGTATTTTGAAAGGCGCTATATAAAACCAAAGTATTATTATTATTATTATTATTATTATTATTATTATTATTATTATCATAGGCACAACACAACACAGACCACTACCATGATTAACTGTGTATGAGGAAACATCTGCTTCACTAAGAAGGCACAAGAGCTCCTGAAAGCATGCAATACTGCTTTTGAGTCTAGGGGCAAAAAACAACCTCAGATCATCCAATGTGCAATGCACTGGGGTGTGGGAGCACCTAAGCAGTCCTACTGCCACCTACATAAAAAGGCTCAAAAAACATGCCTGACATCCACTTAGCGAAACAATACAAACTAAGGGTCGACCGATATTGGTTTTGGCCGATACGATACGATACCGATATTTTCCCATCACCTTTGGCCGATGGCCGATATCCTTAGGCCGATATCCATAGGCCGATATTTGGGGCCGATATGGGTTAAAAAATGTTCCAGTCTCAAGTTAAAAATATGAACATTTATTTTAAAATAGAATATATATATATAGATATATAATCCATGCTTTTGTATGAAAAGTATAAATAAATCATACACAAAAAAATATCTATATATATATGGCATGGAAACATGTTAATGATGACTAAGATTAGGCCTACTTTGGGTGAAAATATTTACGCCTATTTTTACACCTGTATAGCCTACTGTACTTGATGTACCTAGCCTACTATGTCCTTTAGACCAGGCATGGTGACAGCAAAATGATCATCCTCATTGCAAAGTGAGTGACTGACATTCACTTAACTAAAAACTAATGGGCTTACAATCAGAATAATGGGCATACAATTATTTTATTTGTGGGGTAACAAACCTCTTATTGGAAACCTGTTACATTTCAGCAAAAGGGGAGATGGGCGGGACAAATCACTGTCTCCCTTTATATGCTATTTGATGCATCACTCTGCTTTAGGCTATATATTTTGGCATAGGCTATCATAAGTCTTTATTTACTGTTAGTAATAGCCTACCAACTTCCCTCCACCAACAAGACTATCGAAACTTGACGTTATTATGTTATATTAATATTATTAACACCCAAAGAGGAACATAAATGAATGTGGTGGACTTCCCTATCCACCGCAGATCTTATGCGTAGCTGCTAGCTTGAATTGCGCACGGGAGACATCGGGATTCTACTAGCTCACATCAGAGCTCGCATGGCGAACACGCAAGAATTACAGATTCACGCTCGCAAGCAACAGCACAAAATATTTCAGTAATGTTACTGAAGGGTCCGTGGCGACATAGCCTAGTCTAACCTAATCGCCTGCGTCAAAGCCATCTCTTCAAGGAGTGCGCTCTCCCTATGACACATCCTCCCTCTGTTTGGAAGATTTATCGGCACCACTTTTATTTGCAGTTTTAATTAGTCTAACTTTAACAAAGGCTTCCCGACCGCTGTGAACATTTCGTTTATCAGCTCCGAATCAAATACATTCACGTGTCTCGCTATGGTAGCCTAACGGTGGAAAGTAGCGTTTTCGCTGACAAACGGGGGACGGGGATTATGATAAGGGGAGGAGGAGAGGGAGACACAATTAAATTAGTTGGCCTATTTTTTAGGTTTATTAAAGCTCGCATGTTTCACTCCCTTAATTCCCGCGGCATGGGTAGTCTACCATGCAAACACTTAAAAGCAGCCTCCCATTGAAACATGATATTTCTTGGTAGCCTAGCCTATAAGTGGCCATGCAGGCTCATTCTCTTCTCCGATGGGCATGTGTTCGCCACGTTAAATCCTATCAAACGCGAAATTGACATTGCCAACTTCAACCTTAAACCACAGAACCACATCTAAGTTACAGCTCGCTAATAGTGGTGGTTACCCACCCCTCCCCCCATCAAACAATTGTGCAAAAAGTAGCGTTTTCGCTGACAAACGGGGGACGGGGATTATGATAAGGGGAGGAGGGAGACACAATGAACTCAAGCTCAAGTAGCGATCGAAATGCTTCAAACATAGGCTACTGGCATCACTTACGTGAAGCACACAATATGAATGCCAAGTCACGTTAAGGTGGCCGTTTTTTTTAGGTTTATTAAGTCACAAAGCTCGCATGTTTCACTCCCTTATCGTTCCCGCGGCATGGGTATATGCAAACACTTAAAAGCAGCCTCCTATTGAAACATGATATTTCTTGGTATAAGTGGCCAAGCAGGCTCATTCTCTACTCCGATGGGCATGTGTTCGCCACGTTAAATCCATATCAAACGCGAAACTGACATTGCCGACTTCAACCTTAAACCACATGTTAATAAGCACACATCTAAGTTACAGCTCGCTAATCTAGTGGTTACCCCCCCTAACCCACTTAATTACTTGGTGTTGGTTCGGATTTTTGCACATAAAGCCCTGTTTTGGGTTGTCTGGAACAAGAGTTGCTATATATCACGAAGTTGACATTTAGCTCTGAAACCAGTATTTTATAGCTTTCCATTTGCTGTATGTGCAAATTGCCGACCAACACTTTAAACTTCCAAGCACGTGTATCAAAGTCAGTCAGTACTCTCTGCGTGTATGCTATAACAGGCACATACCGTGGCATTCATGTTCCCAAATAAAAACAGGGTGGTTTCAAACTGCAAAAGCATATAGGCCTACTCTCTGAAAGTTTGAAACTTACCGGTGCAGTTCACATGACTGTTCAGTGGGAGGGGAGGAGGCAGCTGCAAGCAGCGTGCATATAGGGTCTTCCAGCAATGGCTGCCCTTGGATTCCTGTCTGTAAATGACGCCGGCGCATATCGGCCAAACCACGTGTGATATCGGCCGATACCGATATCCTTTAAAAAAAACCCCCCAAATATCGGCCCGATATATCGGCCGGCCGATATATCAGTCGACCCTTAATACAAACCATGTAAGGGTAACAAAGACTTCCCCAACTCCTATCCGATTTTAAGGAAATAAATCGTATCCGATTTTAAGGAAATAAATCAATGCAACACCTACAATTAGCATTATTATTTTTTGTAACTTCATATTAGCCAGGACCATGACTACAGCTGTCATATTGCATATTATGACAAAGTAGGGCAATGGCAGGCACATGGAGGAAAATGTGTGTGTGTGTGCGCGCACAAGAGCGAGCATGTCAGGCACAGGCTGCAGGTATGATAACAGATCAAATGAGATGGGAGAGATGATGGCAATTTGGTCTTTCATATTCCTTGGTAAAACTGCTTCGTAACATAACTAAAGGGAAGACCAGACAGCATTTTATGGACCCATTCTTAATTCTCCTTTAGCATGTTATTTAGTACATGTGTTTAAAATCATGTCAAATTCAAATGAAAAAAATATAAAGGCATGATCTTACCAATGCATTTCCTGCTGGGTAACACTGGTCTGAAATAATAATAAAGAAGACAAATATTACCAGTAGCCACACTTGATCACATAGAAGATTCTTTAGAGAAACATATTGAAGGTGATGTTATGCAAGTCTAAAAGATAGTGCGCTTATGACTGCTATAATGAGCACTATTATTATGGTTATTGCCATGACATATGAAACATAACATATGTTCACGACAATGACAGGCTGGGGAGTGAATTTAATCAGTAGTCAGGATAGGCCACAGTATGAGGAGATGAACAAATCAATTTATGTTAGCCAAAATCTTTCGCTGGCAACAATAGACAGCAGCTACTATGCGTAACTGAGCTGTGATCAGTGCTGAATAGGTCCGTCAATGACTAGGTCTCCAGGGAAACGCCTTCACCTACTTCACCCATGTGCTTTTTGTCTTAAGTGTTAATATGTTACTCTAAATACACATTGGAGACCAGTCAAAGTCAATTTTTGAATTCTTTGATTGTTGACAAAGTGTGATGGGACTTGATTTCCACTTTACAATCTCAACTGGGCTGTACAAATAATAGTATGAACTTACAAATGAAGCGCTCTTTTCCAAAACGCGATAAACGGCAAATAAAAAAAATGACTGACACGTCATTTGGCTTCATACCCAACCTACTCACGACTGCATGCAAGTTTCTTTCCAAAAAAATACATTTCCCTGTTTAAACTGTGCCGAAAGTTGCCATTTCACTCCAAAACGCGATAGGCGCTACACTAGTTTTGTGTCAGAGTGAGACATATCCTCTCGGCCAATCAGAGAGTTCGGTGAGCAGCACAAAGAAGAAGTTCGATGAGTGAGCAGAGAAGATCTAATGGAAAATCTATTACGCCGGCTGTGGAGTGAGCGTCTCAAACTTTCTGTCATGGCGTCGTTCTGAAGACTGTGGTTCATATTGTTGTGTGTGTGTGTTTTTTTTTTAAATACGGGTGAAATGAATGTTTTAATATTGGTATTTATTTATTAAAGACAGGGCCAATGCACATGTAAATGCAGCAGGCATAGACGGACACTTGAATGCCTTCACTGTCATGTTAGCGGCTGCTGTGGCCGGTGTTTGGGCGTGTTCCCCCGGCCCCCCGGAGCCGCGCAGGGGTCGGCATGGCTGCCCGCCTGTGCCCTTGACAATAGCTGATGGCCGTGGCGCGCGGAAGCTACGGGGGGCTAGAGGCGTGCACTGGTCAGCACTTTGGTCAGTTCACGCTGTTTTAAGTGTGCTATATAAATTAAACTAACTTACTTACTAGAGTTGTGCTGAAACAGTCAAATTGACAGAGGGGAAAGAAAGCGAGCTTTAACGAGGGTGAATAACTGTATGGGTGGTTTGCCCGTACACAAGAAGTTAACCCAGGCAGCATGCACTTTGGCCGGGCACAGGTAGTGGATATTATAGTGGAGAGTGGATTTATAGTGTTTTGAAAAGAAATATTATCAACTTTGGATTTAAAATCAAACATTGTTGTTTGATTTCTCTATTATTGCTAATGGTGTTCAGACTGTGATCAGGGAGACAGGTAGGAGAGTGCTTGGTGTGTCATCTGGAAGGAAAGTAGATAAGGAGACTTGGTGGTGGAATGAGGAGGTGCAGGAGTGTATACAGAG
>JAODHV010008330.1:0-13653 GCA_027576555.1 Plicofollis layardi | reverse complement strand
TTCCCGGAAATGGCCCGGCGCTAGAGCTCAGTGGAACGCACTTTCCCTCTGTAATAAGCATAAACATGTCTGAAAGCAATTTCTTTAGTCCATTTATTTCGAATGGTGACCCGAATTGCATACACTCACCGGCCATTTTAATCGGAACACGTGTATGCGCACGTGCAGTGCGTGATCGTTACACTTGCATTCTTACAGCACGATAATATAGCGGCTAGCACCTGTATACAAGGCAATAGACAACAAAAACAATTTTGACCTTTTTGGTGACCTTGACTGGACGACCCTCAAAATATTGGAGGTTCTATTTGAGACCAATGCCCATCTATCCTGAAAGTTTCATGAAGATCGATCCAGCCATTTTCCCATAATATCGTTTACAAAAAAACCCCAACCGAAAACAAACAATCCATCACCCTGCTTACTCCATAGCGGGTGAGGTAACGACAGTCCCAAACAAAATAAAGTCAACTGGCTGTCACACTTGACTTATGCTATACCATCTAGTGAATATTTGGATGAAATCTGTAATAGACACTTGAGAGTCAACACCACACAATCCTTCAGCTTACACTCTAGCAGCTCTTTTAGATACAACTTTGTTCAACTGCATCCGATCTGATACAGCAGGTGTTTCATGTCACCAGTAGGTTTATCATTACCTCTCACAAAATTAGCAATACATCTTATAATAGAAATTGTTCTGTACATCATAGACGCACTGTCTGCATTTACACTTTGCCTTTGCTTGTGGAAATGTAATTTAGATTTAATTCCAATTTGCTATCAACAAGATATTGGTAACTGGAGAATTTTTAAAGGTTTCCCAATTTGCTGTAAATCTGGCAACCCTGTCATGAACTTTCCTGTCTGTTGCTGCTCCTCTTGCACTAAAAATGTTCAAAGGGAAAGCATGGGGAAGTATAATTACTGCCACAGTGGCCTCTAAAAGCAATCGGTGCAGCTCCCATTTTTATCCACTTGGTGCAACAATAAGCAGTGAAATGGGTCATTGAACACTCTGCTTCACGTTTGTGCTACAAAGACAATCTTAAATCAATGGAACAGTCTACTTGCGCCTGTTAAATAGCAAACTACATTGTTGGTCACTCAAAGTACTATTTGTATCTCAGTTGAATTAAAATGAGTTTAAAATTGTTTGTTGAACAGCCAATAGATAGGGTGAGGATCTGCTCCAATGGACGAGCCACCACTTTTACAGAGATCTTTTTAAGTCAGTGTAGAATGAACAGACACGGTTTCCCTTAACAGCCACAAAAAACATGTTACAACAAGTTAGGGGTGAGCGAGAGTTGGAATGAAGAATCTAAATAGCACATGGGTTTCAGCATGCACTCACTGAGCACTTATTTCTATATCTGCAGAGCTCCTGGGATTTTCAGGAACAACAGTCTAGTTTATTCAGAATGGTGCAATAAAGAAAACACCCAGCGAGGAGCAGTTCTGCAGACAGGAACACCTTGTTTATGAGAGGAGGTCGACAGCAAACAGACAGACTGGTTCAAGCTGACAGAAAGGCTACAGTAACTCACAACCATTCTGGACAATTATGACGAGGAGAAAATCTCAGAATGCACAATACAGACGCATGGTTGCATGTTATACCAGGCTAGAATTAGGTCCCAAATTAGGTCACCAAATCAATATACCAATCCAGGTCAGATGTTCTATGGGATTGTAGTAGGTCTATAATTTCAGACCTGCATTGAAGGAAAAAAAAAACCAAACAAAACCCCAAACTGATGGCAATTTGTTCACCGCTTCAGAAATTCAGAACCTTTGGCCTAACCTTTGGTTGGACTAGCCTATGTTTTGGCTTGGGCTAAGGTAAAGTTTGCTCATAGCGTCAAGTTTGGGCTATGGTTAAGGCCATTTCCTTTATAATAAAACACCTGTTTATCCTGTAAATTAGTATTACATTTCACTGCCAAAATACGCTGAATATATTTACGTTATATAAACATAGAAGACCTGCATTCACGGAAAACCGTGTGAAATGCAACAAGTCACGTATCCTTACCAGCCCCATTACTTGTTTTTAGATTAGTGTTCAGATTTATTATATTAGCGTATCTAGCTATCATCTTTTGTTTTATTACATCGGGCCTACAGTAATTGGCACAAACTGTTGGTGACCCTGCCTACATGTAATCATACTTTTGTTTTCTTGTACATTATATTCAATTAAGTTAAGGCAAAGCTCAATTAAAAAACCCCCCACAAATTTTTCATTTCTTTATTCACTGTTGTCATTTGGACATTGGCACAAATGTTAAGTCAATGCATAGAAAATACAAAAAAAACAAACAAACATTTATTTAAAATTGAGCAAGCAATATTCAAATCATAAAACTCATTTTGTAAACATGCATGTAGAGTCGATGGAAGACATTTCCAAAAGTTACAAAACTAAAGAATTTACAACAAACTTGATGTAGACTAGAGCACAGTGCTACTGGTAAAAATAGATAAACTGCATCTCTGCATCAATGGCATTGATTCCCTGCACTGTAATCATTCTTCCACTACCGCGTGTCAGGCAGTGTTTTAAACAGGCCATAGTGTTGTAACGTGCAATCAACCTTTAAGATAGTGCTGTGTGAAATCATGCCTGCATCTCGGTGTTGGAGATAGGATGTTTATACAGTACTACCACAAGCTATTATACAACTTATCTCCAAAGCCATTTATCACCAACTTGTACTGATTGGAAGGACCTGGCACCCTCATCATCTTGAAAACAAATAGCTCCAAAAGGACTAAATCTGCAGAAAATATCGCAGTCGGAGATTACACTGTATTCGCTATTCTATGGAATATAATTATGTTTGATGAATGTCTCCACATGAAGGTATAATTACATGGCCTAAGAGTTTCATTCATACACTATGATTTACAAGGACACCAGTAGGTGGCACTCCTTGATTTTAAGTCCCTGAGTTCTCCAGTATACCCTCCCGAGCTCAGAGTAGACCAGACCACACTGAGAAACAGTCTACAAAATGTTCTTTTCATGCAAAATAAACTTCAAATGTTAGCCGTTTATACACGACATTTTAGGACCTTTTACAAAATGATCTAAAATGACAAAATGATCCTTAAACATGTTAAAAATCACATCATTCCCTTTTAATCCTATAATGCTATAGATGTGATCCATCCACCTACCAGTAAGTATAAAATATCAATATTCAACACTTAAAAAAAACAAAACAAAACAAAAAATCCTTTCTAAGCCTGTAATGCCATACAAAATGTGAAATACAGCCATTTCAGCCAAGCCGTAACTTTAAAATAAAAATCACAGTAAGGCACCACATAACTATTAAGGCATTTGTTTAAAATTAATTCTAGTTAATTTATCTGCTGCCTATGAAGATCCTACTACTACTTTTTCTTTAAGGAAGGCGTACTTAAAAGATGTGCTTATTGGACATACGAATTGGACGGTTTCGGTAGCAGTACACAGTCTGCAGCTTAGAGAGGTGCTGGTTCTACTGCTTCCTCCAGGTGGTGGGTGACGTAGTAGTCATGGACGTACATAAGAACAGCTATTGGCTGGCCAATTATGAGAGAAAGCCACACGGCAGCATTTCCGTAGTTACCCCTGAGAAACCTGCCCACAAACCATGCCAATGGCAGCTGCAATAAAGACATTTCTTCAGCTTTAAAAGAGTGTACATATGTTATGGAAAAAGTATACTGTCTTTGCAAGTCACTAGTTTAAAAAACACAACATATGATCGATTGCTTAGTAAATTCTGATCATTTTTACCTGAGCCATCATGCCTGTGAATGCCCACAGTCTGAACATCCTCAGAGGAACACTGACCAGATACTGCGTGCGCGCACACACACACACACACACACACACACACACACACACACACACACACACACACACACACACACACACTCTGCTCTACACAAACTTCTTCTTTTTTTTTTTGTTCGCACTACTGAGGAAATTAGAACCAACCAAATGCAAGAGTCGTAAACAAAGCCATGCACTTTTGGATGTTACTGGGCTATAATTATAACCATGGCATGCATGTTCAAAGACATGTAAATGAGGTAAAAATACCCAGCCACTGGGGTTGCACAAGCCAGTGCATACTTAGTGCTGGGGCCAAGCCTGGATAGATTGGAGAGGGTTGCATCAGGAAGGGCATCCAGTGTAAAAACCTGTGCCAAATCGAATATGTGGCGACCTCTAGTGGGAGCAGCTGAAAGAAGAAGCATTATAGCCATGGCACACATGGGGCAATGTTGTGAGTTGGCTGACAAGAAGTGCAAAAGGAGATGAGCAGGTGTGCTAAAGGAGGAATAATAAGCAGGGAGGAGTTAGAGAGAGAAACAGAGGCATAGATTTACAGGGAGGAGCTTTTGGGGGGAGGGAAAGAAAAGAACAAACACAAAGCACTATAAGAGCAGTGCACGCACATCACTTGTCAGAAAATTTTGTTTGGTTTTTTTTTGTGCCAGATTTCCAACCAAAGAATTGCAATATACCATTCTGTTTCAAAAATTTACAGTCCTCTTTCAGGTAGTTTTGATCTCCTCCTGAATTATTCCAGTGGCTTGGAAACCCACGATGGCTTTGGACAGTAGTGTCTACAGCGTCCTCAACAATCAGAAGAATAAACTCAGATATGGTTTCATGGCCTTCGGTACCCTCGGCGGACAGAAGGCCACCTTGCAGTCATTCTACCAGTGTCCATGCAATGTAAAGCAGAATATGGCATATGGGCTGTCGTTCCTCCTTGGACCGGCGCTCGTGCTCTTCATCATCGGCATTGTCCTGAACACGCGTCTGTGGCGCCTCTACACGGGCTGCTGTCTCAACCCCAGAAAACTCTGTCCTCAAGGGTAAGGAGATTCTTACAGGCACAAAATAAATAATTATCACGTCATGTTTCATTGTGAGTGGTCATTGTCATGCTGTTAGGAACTGGTAGAAACTTCTGGCACAATTTTGGAAGAACACAATAGAATAGAATTTATCTGTATGCTGTAGCATTTAAGATTTCCCTTCATTGGAACCAAGAGGCCCAGATCTATTCCAGCATGACTGTGCACAAAGTAACATATTTAGCAAAGGATGGAGTGGAAGAACTCTTGTGTCCTGCACAGACCCCTGATTTCAACCCCCCTCTGAAGCCTCAGCTGACAGAAGTGCCTGACATTGCTAATGCTTTTGTGGTTAAAATCCCCACAGACACACTCTAAAACCTAGTGTAAAGCCTTCCCAGAAGAGTGGAGATTATTATAACAGCAAAAGGAGAACTAAATGTGGAATGGTGTGTTCAACAAGCACATATGATTGTCAGGTATCAACAAATTTGGCCTTAAAGTGTAAATTGATTGATGGATTTACTTTATTGATCCATGAAGGGAAATTTTGGTGGAAAAAACCCAGAAACAAATAAATAAAAGTTGTAACTTAACCCTTCACCAGGCATCTCATATACACAGTTAAACATTATTATAATTAGGGCTGTCAATTGGTTAAAACAAATACATGATTAATTAAATGGTCATAATTAAGGTCATGATAAGCATTTAAAAAGATTTCACTTCAGATAGATTTTGCTAGATGAGTGCATTAATGAAAACAGACATTACAAACTTTAAAGATTAATATGGCTTTTACAGTATTTAGATATATTCAGAAAATTTTTTCCACTGTTCATATGTAATCATGGCCATAAGGATTAATTATATGAGCTAATGAGTTGAGAAATTAAAACAAAAATTAGAAATGTTTCAGCAAGAACAATGATGGAAAAAAATCCACAAGTTTCTCGTTTTATCCTTGACATTGTAATTATTTTCAGTGTCATTTTTTAATGCAAAAAAACCCCTAAACTAAAATTACTTAGGCAACATAAACTAGCAGTAATATATGGTGCAATTTAGGCATGAAACAATTCACGATTTGATTTTCCCATGATATTTCTGAAAAATTGCCGCATTTATAGAGCTTCCTGGTTCTTCAGGAGATGAGAGATCATAACAAACAACAAATTCCATCTTGTTGAAATATCCTGCATCACTTGCTCTCCTTGCCCAGGTTCTGTTTGCTGCAGGTGTAGTTTCTCCATATTAGCAGGGCTGTGTTAAAATAGTCCATTATCTTGCAACACTTTTCCAACGTGTCACCAAACCTGCTGTCACCAAGTGATGGTTCTCTGTATCATGTGAGCAATACAAGGCATGTGCTGGAATGGAAGCTTTTTCACTGCAGCTACCATGCTGTCTGTTCAGATGGTGGTGACTTTATGTTGAACTCCCCAGGCCACTGCCACAGATAGAAACTGTTCAGCACAAGCATCAACAAAGTGCCTGGTGTCCATCTTCAGCAATGGTTAACTTAACGCAAACTGAAGCTTCCATTCACTGTCAATGATGTGTGCAGTCACGCAGAAGTAATTGTGATTGCTTACCAAGGTCCAGTGAGCCCCAGTCAGGGCAATATATTCGGCTCCTGCCAATATATCATCTTTTGCTCCCTTTTCTGTTTTGGACACGATTGAATTCAAGTTGTGTCAGAGGATACAATCTGTAAAGCCCCCATTAACCCCCTCTCTAGAATATGCCGAATAAAGTTTCCAAGTATATGTAGCATTGGATATGAAAAAAATATTATTTTGTTGTGTGTGTATTTTTTAACAGACCTTGATAGAAGCTGATAGTCATGGATTTGTCTTGTCTAGTGTCTGTGGGAGACTAAATACCTAAAATGTTCAAAATTCATTACATTTGTAGTTATAAAATTAAACTATACTACTTGTCCATTTTGCTCAATAGACACTTCTATTACCTTAAACAGGCAACTCAATCAACTGGCTGACATCCCTTGGTCTTAATCTAAAGGATGAATAAAAAGAAAAATCAATGAATGAATTAACATAAAACATATTTGAACAAGTATTTAATTATCTGTGCCAACTTTGTTGGAGGAGGTTATGTTTTCACCTCCATTTGTTTGACTTTTCCCAAAGTTGCTCAAAAAGTAGTGAATGGATTTTGATGAAATTTTGAACAAAGGTGAAATTTTGAGCAACTGATTAGATTTTGATGCAAATCCGGATATGTATGTGCATCCAATGTAACTCAGAAATAATGAAAAATTTTGATGAAATTTGGTGTACAGCTTTTGTATTATCCAAGGTTCAAGTGATTTGATTTTGATGTGGACTGGCAGAGGTATACACTCTACCAGATACCCTTCTAGTTGTGTGCCTGTTAAAGGGTTAAAACAACAATTACTTTGCAAATGATCAAAAAAAAAATTGACAAAGTTTAAACCACTGGTAAATAAATGTCAAATAAGTGGAAAAAGTCTCAAATTAAAGATAATGGACTGTCTGTATGTTACATTGTTTGTATGTTTTATTGCACTGAGGAAAGATCATAAACTTCCCTATGTGAATAATAATAATAATAATAATAATAATAATTTTTGAGGAGATTCATAAATAAAAGAAAGACCAATAATCAGCAGTAAAATGCTTAAAAAGTCTTCAAACTCATCATCAAATCCAGACTCTATGAAAATGCAAATTTGCCCCCAGGATACACTCCATTTTTATCCCAAAACTGTTGTGGTTACAACTGTTACACTGACTGTATACTCAAAATGGTAATTGTTCTCATATTTCTGGAGTATAAATGGAATGAAACACTTCAGACCATGCTTCTGATTAATGATAACCAACCCTGTTATTGATTGTTTTCCAATAACTGCATTCCCCATTGTGTTTTTCCTTAATTTACAGCATGTCAAGTGTCATGTTTTTCTTTTTGGAAATATGTTATCATATTGTGTGTTGTAGGAAGAAATACATGGGCTGCTTATCTGTGCTTTTAAAAGTGATTGTTGAAGCACTCGTGGCACCAATCATGTGGCTCAGCTTCGCTTTGCTGCATGGTGCATTCTATGTGTGTGCAGTGAGTGGTATGGAAGAAGAAGTACTTGTGGACTGGTTTTGTAAAAATATCACCAACACATGCAAGTACGAGTTGGCCAAAGTCCCGTGTAATACGGCTAACCTGCTGCCAGTGGACAACAAGGAGCTTCTGCTAATGCTACATGCCCAGTCTCAGGTACTACTACAACAAATTACTGCTTCGCAAATGATCAGATAAAATAATTGACAAATTTCAAACCACTGGTAAATAAATGTCAAATAAGTAGAAAGTCTCAAATAAAAGATAATGGACTGTCTGTATGTTACACAATTACTACTACTGAACCAATCCTAGTTTGGTGCTCCAATGCTTGCGTATCTACCAATTAGTTTTTTTCCCCACTCCATTGAATACATTGCCATTTCTGTCACACCGATATTACAAAACTTGTAATGTAAATTACTTCTTCCCACTCCTTTTTCGAACAATGTGCGGTGTATTGTAATGTATTAGCTCTTTATGTTATTTTATTTATTCTTTTTTGTCACTTTTTTTCATTTTCTTTCTTTTGTATGTACAAATAGTTACATACATTTTTATACATGTTCGAAATAAATAAATTCATTCATTCATTCATACCATTACTGGGGCACTTTGGAAATTCTATTTCCCTCCATAACCATTGATTAAGACAATTCTGATAGTTTACTTCTGTCTCAACTATTTCACTTGACCAATTATATTACTTCTGGTTTGATAGAGTACTAATTATTGCATTGAATGCTTACCATATTCAAGGGGATCAACATCCAAACAAAAAATATAAAGTACTACACATTGTTAGTGTGTTGAAACACCGATGAAAAGTGAAAGTTTCTTCAGTGTGACTTTAGCTGGTCCATTGGTATAGCAGACTGAGATCATTTATACACACATGTATGGCATTGCATATGTGTGGCCATCTTTAGGACAGAAAGTGTAAAAGTAGGGACTACTTGTATTGAACTGTTATATTGAACTAAGGGCACAGATGGAGACAGAGCTGATCAGGGCTCTGTGGGGCTCAAGGCAATATATTTGACAGCCACCTTCTGCAACATCTATTAATAAAATCAATGGTAGACATTATTGGGGTGATAGACCATTTACAGCAAAGCACAGTGGTTGAATATTAGTTGTGTTCTGCTGGTATATTTGAGGGTGAAATTTTCTATAGTTAAAAATGTGTGTATATATCCAAATGTATAATGTACCACTTCAGCCATTTGGTGCTAGAAAATGATCAGTTTGTCCATGCATAGATCTGTAAATCTGCATATATCGCAGTGATATTTGTCTATTCTGTATTACCAGATTTATTTGATTTGTACTATCTGTATATTTTATATAGCTAATCCAACACAATTCACTTTACATCTGTGCTTGTTTATATCACATAGACATATTTATATGGCATTTGTATAAACCTGTACATACTGCATTGTCAAATACAGTATTACTTTTTTTAATGAAGAATTGTTGATTTATTTTGACTTACCAGTTGTATATTTTATATATTTCTCTGTGTTAATACACAGTCATTGGAGTTGGCCAACTAAGCATTTCTCTACAAATTGTACTATGTATAATTGTATGTGACAACATTTGATTTGATTTGATTTAATGATCCCAAAGTGAATTTTGTTACTAACAATTAGAATGAGTTATTACCCAATTATCCAGTGCCACCCAGAAGAGAATGGGTTCCTTTTTGAGTCTGGTTCCTTGTAACTTTTCTTTTTCATTCCATCTCAGGGAGATTTTTCTTACTGCTGTCACATCTTTGCTCGTCAGGGCTTTAAATCAACATCTGGATGCTAAAGTTGCACTGTGACAATTACTATTGTTAAAAGTGCACTACAAATAAAATTGAATTGACTTGAACAGGGGCAGCATGGAAGTGCAGTGGTGAGCACTGTAGCGTCACAGCAAGAAGGTTCTGGGTTTGAACCTGCTGCTTGATCAGGAACTTTCTGTGTGGAGTTTGCATGTTCTCCCAGTCTGTAGGTTTCCTCCCGGTGGTCTGGTTTCCATCTACAGGATTAGGTCAACTGGATGCTCTAAATTGCTTATAGGTGTGAATGTGAGTGTGAATGGTTGTTTGTCTCTGTGTTAGCCCTGTGATAGATTGGCAACAAGTTTATGGCATAATGTTTACCAAAACATTAAGTGAAATTAAATGAATTTGTTGACTCACAAAATGAATTTGCTGTATTACATATTGTGACAAAATTTCAAAAATGACACTGTGGGATGGAATAAACAATAAATCTTTTTTTGTAAAAAAATTAATTTGATATTGGGCATTTAAGATTATAAAAGCCAAAATCTGCATATGTACGGCCTTACTAAAAAACAAAAAGGAAAGGATTTAATTTTGATGGCCATCCAAAATGCACACTGTACAGTATATAGCTAAATTAAAATGTATGATACGTAAATTATTAATTTGATGAAATGACTGGTGTTCATATATAGGAAGGAACGTTAATATTACTAATATCATTGGTTTCAAGAAAACAATCAAACAAACAAAAAAGCTATCATTATAAAATTAACTAGCTATACACTGTAAATGTAGCAGTAATGAGAACACAATAATGAATAAGTTCAGCCTAGCTCTATCTCTGCTTTATGCTCATTTTTCCTCTTTTTTTGCTCTTCTTTTTCTGCGCAAGATTAATTTTTAAATTTAAATCAAGGCAATGACTACTTTACAGCACAGCCCAACCAGCTAACTGCAAAGATGATTAAGCACAAAATCCTGCGTTATCATTATTTTATTATCAGCCTTTCAGTGTTCATCTTGAATGTGAACATATTTCATCCATGTTGGCATAAAAATTAAAACAATTAACAATAATAAACACAAATAAAAGGGCCACATGGGGGCCTCATTACAACACCAGAATCAGTGTCCATTGCATAATGGGAGATTTTTGTCAGGTGTACAGGTCACTACAGTCCTGCAGCTCACATTACTACTCTACTACAAAAGCAAGTCATTCACTATGTGATCAGTGCTCAAAGTGGACCAGTACACACCGGTACACAGTCCTGGCATGTCTGCATTTTACTCTTTGGTGTACCGTGCCTTTTTCTTGCATACCAGAACTTCTCACAAGTTGCTGGTACTCTTTTCTGCCCTCTCCGTAACAGGTTCAAGGCAATTCATTATCTATCTATCTATCTATCTATCTATCTATCTATCTATCTATCTAGATAGATAGATAGATAGATAGATAGATAGATAGATAGATAGATAGATAGTCAGGAAGCTGGAAAAATAATTCACCAGATACTAAATTACTAGATACTACTACTTAGTAAATAATTCACCAGATACTAAATTACTAGATACTACTACTTTAATCAGCTGGCAGATGGTAAGACTGAATTTTTCAGAGAGAGAGAGAGAGAGAGAGAGAGAGGCAGGCGCAGGGGGTGTCTATGTGATCATAATTCCATTTTAACTGAGATACTGTGTACCTACATGCCTCATCTGTCTTATCACTGATGAGGCATGCAGGCATATAGAGTGTATCCCCTTTGGTCATCTGAGCTTAATTTAGAGTTGCGAGAGTGTGAAGCAGCAGAGCGCTCAAGCCACAAGATAATAGACATTACTTCAAATTACCTCAGGACAAAGGAGAGGAACTTTTAACTAACACCACTCTATCAAACTCCTCCATCCGCCCTCTAAGCAGATCAACAGTGAACACAGAGGCACTGAGAATGAAACATACAAACTTGGATCCTTGGAACACTGACCAGTGTGGGTATGAGTATTATAGCAGAAATATGCATATTTTCCACTTGCCCCTTAGTTTCCATAGTTTCTCTTGAAGTAGGATAACAAAAGCAATCAGATTTCAGGAATGTGGCAACAGGGACATGGTCAAGCATCAGCTGGGGGAGGGGAGGAGGCTTGAACTGGCAATTGTTTGTGTAATGATTCTTACCTGTGTCTGATTACCGCTAGTCTACTTATGTTTCTTTGTACTTTCAGTAGCTGCTATACACACACTGCAGAACGTGAACTTGAATGGGGCAAAAGCCGTGAGCTAGCGATGACTCCTTTTCACTTTTTTTTTAATTAATCAATGAATCAATCGACTGATTGATTGATTTTTGATTGACTTGTTGAAAGTGTAATAATGGGGCAAAGTAATGCAAGCCTGGAGTTCTGCTCAAATTTTGCCTGTCTCCTGAGTCTTCTTCCAAACCCTGACACACAAGAGAGGGAGTTAAATTTAATTGCTTATATGAGCGTTAATTTTGAGGGATACAGTGCAGCTGTGGTTACAGTATATGACTCAAATTAAAGTGTACTCAAATTAATATGCACTGGAATGGACATTAAATGGACATTTCCACTTGGCACTTGTATATCTTATCCAGAGGCAATTCCAATACGAGAGTACAAGTGTTTTTCTTGAAATGGCATCAGCCCTGGTGACTATCAAGTATTCTTCATATCTCTCCCCAGGTTGCTGTGACAATTAGGAGTCTCTTTATATAGAGCAAGTGTGATGTAACACTACAGATCTATACACGCTGCTGAGTGTGAGTAAAAGGTAACATCTTGCTGAAAACATCTGTTCATGCTGCTTTTAATTGTCTTGCACCTGAACACATAGTGTATATTTATCACTTCCAACAAATGACGGGGGGAACTCAAGGGAGCTTCTTTATGGCAGGCAAGGCAGTGAGAATATCCATCTTTTGATAATCTCTCTCTCTCTCTCTCTCTCTCTCTCTCTCTCTCTCTCGTTAGTCAAAGATAGCAAAACTGAGACAAGACGAGACATCTTTGGAGTAGGTTGAATAATTACTAATAACCAGTAATCAGTAATCTATAGTGCTTTCTTTGGATAATCTGGTTTCTTCCCAAAAGTTTGAATTGTAGATTGTTGACTCTCCACTTTCTCTAGGTGTGAATGAGTGTGAAAATGCGTGTGTGCAACAGACTAGTGTTCCATTCAGGGTGTATTCCTGCCTTGAGTCCAGTGTTCCCAGGATAAGCTTCTGCCTATAGACTTTGCACTTCAGACATAAATTTTGTGCTTTAGATAATATTGTGGGAGTTGAACAAACTGAAATAGGGTTTATTGTGTAGCAATTGCCATTTGAACACTGACTTTTTTTTTTTTGTCAAATTTAACAGCCTATATTTTGCCATACTTTTGCATGTGGCTACTGGATCTTAATCCAGTCTTTAAAAAATGTTTAAAAAAGAAAGAAAAAAAGAAGAAAAAAGAAAAAAAAGGCCTGCACCAGCTGAACAGAAGTTCTTTTGTAGCAAAGTTTGAATGTAAATGGTAAAAGATGAAAGGTTGTACCAAGTGACAATATACACCAATCCAACAGTAAGTGCAACATTTATCATAGCGGAGCAGAGCCCCATACTCAAGAGAATGTGGTAATGCATCGACTTGATTTTTGATGGCTTTGACTGTATGACATCCGTACATACATACGAATGTGTACCACCACAGGGAACCCGACTGTAAGTGCAAGGCAATGTAAATATATTATGTTCATTATGTCTTCTTCTTAAATCAAAATAATTAGTTTTCTTTTGTTTCAGACATGTAAAAGCTTTTTACCTTTACCTGACATGTTTCGACGGTGTAACTTCCGTCTTCATCAGAGGGTCACCCGGATGTTGGTGTGTGA
>JAODHV010004783.1:0-14061 GCA_027576555.1 Plicofollis layardi | reverse complement strand
GCAATGTGGCAGATGAACCCAACAGGGTCAATGGCACACCACCAGATGGCATGCGGAAGAGCCACTCAAATGGCCAAAGGATGGCATCACTTGGCAAGTCAGTTGTCACTGCGGGGCAACTTCCATACCCATCAGGTCTATGACACTTTTGTGCACCACTTGGCATCAGGTCTGGAGATCCAGAGAGACAACACGATGGGGGCACAACATCGCTTGCTTGACCTGACTGTGCAAGGCACTTTGCTAGGAGAGGCCACTCTGGTGCGGGCCTCACAGCCCATCTGCATTTTTGCGCATCCTAATGAAGCGGTCATCATCACTAGCGATGGACAGCCGACGGTAATGCGTTTGAGATCAAACAATAAATAATAAAAATACAATAAATAGCCCTATTCCACAACTGTAGTAATCCATAATAGGTCAATAGCTGCTGAACTAAGTCAAGAGAAACGACATCCATCATTACTTTAAGACATGAAGTGACTTCAAATTCATAAAAATAAAGAAAAACTACTGAATTAGAAGGTGTCCAAACTTTTGACTGGTGTTGTAGGTATTCAGTAGATATATAATAAGTAGTTCTGAGTCAGCATATTGCAAAACTCAGGCTGTCAGCACTCATTTCATCGAGTTCAGTGAATATGCTCAATCTTGGCAGCATAAATATATTTCTTCTTGTGCAGTTCTGCAAACCTGGCATGTCCAAATACCCTGACATCCTGTACAGTACTTCCAATAGATTGCCACATCCTAATCTGAAACATGTTCAATCTTGGCATGCTTTGTTCATAAGCACAAACTCCACACTGGCTGCTCACAATGCGTTGGATCCATTGACACAAACAGCTCGCTTGACGCCAACCTTATTTTATCCCTATGAGGACCAAAAGTGCGACAGTGAAGAATTTCTTATTCCCGTGGATGAAACATCCAGCTTCCAGCATCAATGCAGCCATGCTTGAAATGACGGATGCCTGCAAGTTTCTCATCCGCCACACTTTCTTTTTTTAAGTGGTCCCCAAAACACATGCTTGGAATGACTCATCCCGGCAGCTTCGTCCTTACCTAAACTTAAGATCCGAATTCCTTTCATGGGAAATGTCCCCATGCGTTCAGAGACATGTCACACAGGACTGGGATAATAGCTGGGCGTTAGGGGTGGAAAGATAAAAAGAAGATGACCAAGAAAGGATGAATTTGAGCAAATAAAAAGGCAGAGATTGACAGATCGAGGAAGAAAGGGAGAGAGAGAGACAGAAAGAGAGGGGGTGTGAGACAGTAGGGTCTCTATATTTAGCTGTGCCGCTGTCACCTTCACTCTTCCTCCACAGAGCACACTCGCTGTGACAGCTCAGATCCAGTAAAGCAGCTCAGGATCCCAGGATGCACCACCTTGAAACTCACAAATGTTTGTTCCAGGCTTGCATATCGCACATGCACAGGCAGATATAGATCGATTTACCGCAAGAAATAACCAAGAAGGGTATGATACCGTTCCGGTCACGCCGAATAACAGCACAGGGTGCGATATTTCTCGGCCAATATTCCAACTTCCTACAAATTTCCTACAAACGTTGATGAGACAGAGCCTGCTTTATCGAGAATTAACTTCTGACTGAATAACGCAGAAACAAAGAACTTAAAGCCACTTGTGCTCGTATACATCTGACGGAGCTATGGGGATTCTTGCAGGGAGTCTGGAAGGGTCAGCAGGCTAAGTTTATTATGCTGCCAAGAGCTCCATTAGCGTGCAGCCCATGGGATGACCCCAGAAAAATGTGCAGAGATGCCTCCCAACTCCCAGGGTTATTAATATCGCTCTGTCACATTTCTGTGGTTGCAGCTACAAAGCAAGAACCCGACTGGGCTTGTAAGTGGAGCCTAATGATGGGCAATCATGATGTCACTCGGGGGCAAATATGTTCAGTTCAAAAGGAAAATGATTCAAGACAGTGTAGGAAAAGATTTTGATATAATGGGATCTCATTCAAGCTGTCCAGACATTACCCGAGACAAAGAGACAGACAGAGTCACGGAAAGGCAGGCAGGTAGGCAGACACATACACACACACACACAATCCTTCTCTTTCTATAGCACCTTTTCTCAAATGATTCAGGTGAAAAGAGTGCTAACCAAGCTGTGGATAGATCGGTACCTGCTTTCTTGTCCTTATTGACAGTATATTGTGCTATGTCTAGCACAGGATAGACAGACTCTCTCATTGGTATTATTAGTATTAGTATTATTCCCCTACCTGTAAATATTCACTGTATCTCTCAAATGTTTCTCTCTCTCTCTCTTCATACAGAAAGACAATGGTCTCACCATTCAAGCCATCAAAATATCTTTACACGCATTCTCTCCGTGCTTCCTCTCCACCTTGCTCCATCAAAGCGAGAGTGAATACAACGCTGCGGGGCAAACGCATTTCCATAAATATCACCATTACGACAAACCAATTAAGAGAGAGTGTGGTGGGAACAGAACAAAACGGCGGTATTAGTTCGGAGATAGAATTGCCAAACGCTGCCTTCAGACATGCAATTCAGTCTCAAAGGCCATGCAGCAAAAACAGAGGAGTGCGTTTTGCCCCATGGCATTTTAATACATCGTGAATTAGGATAATTGGAGAGTCGGTGTGAAGGACACAGCTATCGGTGCTGTCAACTGCCTGTCCAATGAGTTCCAGAGGCCAGAGTAGACAGAATAAGGTTGCACGTCCAGGTCTTTTATGTAAACTTTGAAAATATGAATAAAATACATCATTAAACTGGAAATGAAAACAAATAATTTAAAGCTAGACTGCCTTTCAGATTTTTCAAGGATAGGTCAAAAAAAGAATTTTCCCTGACACCCAATTATTTATGTTTAGTGGACCGAAAGCTACTGAATTTAAATCACAGACCACGTGGCCCTAAATTCTCCGCCATTTTTTCCTGCTTCACCATGACGCAATACAACATACTACGTCATGCATCACATGGTGGGATTTCCCCGTTTGCACAAATTTGAAACAGGACAGGAAAATGGAAGACGTGAGTGTGTGAATGAAACGTGAAAGACAAACTACAGTAACGGAAAGCGAGAAGAAAAGATGTTGTAGGAGCCATAAATATTTTCTTATTTTTTGCTTTTCATTATGGTGTCAACTTTACGGGTATTGGTCTATTTGGTTTGTGTTGTTTTTATTTTATTGGTTACTTTTGGACATGGGTGTGGCGCTGGGCGTGTGCGGTGCGCAATTGGGAGCGTTAATTAGCCTTACCTGACACCTGTGCTTCAGTTCAGTTTGGCGTGGGGTGAGCACGGGGAAGGCTATCTTTTGTGTACCGCACATAGCATGGACTCACCTAAAACTTCTGTTCGTTTGGATGTTTTTGCTCTGCTTTGCACTTGGAAAGACTATTGGAGTCTAAATGAAATGGAGAGCAATAAACTACAGAAACAGGAGTAATCATGTGGACATTGGATCATTGAGTGCGCGGAAGACAATTGTTTCCCCTGCTTAGCCCACCGTGGCTTCTGAACATTTGGTTAGTTGGATCTGGTAGCTGCAATATTTGTACACAAAAGACGCTCATAAAGCGAACATTTGAACTTTGTTGCAGAGTTTATGGAAGAGCTCATCGTATTATACTGCAATTGGAAGAAGCTGTATTGGAGAAGCTGCTTCTACGTTCCTGTCGGCGGCACACTTTGATTCATTCATGTTTCGCTTCCTGGATTGTTGCGGCAGTAACTACTGCAGCGTTTCATCAAAGCCTCATCATTGGAATTAAATTCGCTGCCTGAACTACAACCTGGGTAACTACTGCAGTGTTTCATCAAAGTCTCATCGCTGGAATCAAGGTATTGCAAAGTTAATGACTATCAGTGTGGTGAATTAGCTCAACTGCATTCGGCGTCTCCGCTTGCTGGATTAATGCGTTCGTCATCATAGCCTCGTTGCTGGAATTGAGGTATAAAGACTCTTTGACTGAATTGTATGGGATTATAAGACTGATGCGAATTTCGTGGTGTTGCTTATGAACATTTCAATTACCTGCTACTGTGGATTATGAACATTGTTGCACATTGCGTCTTGCCAGTGTTGTCCTATGGAACATTTTGATTGGTTGATGCTGTGAATTGGCTGCGAATGTCGCGCATGGTGTTTCATTATTGAACATTTCAATTGCTTTTTTGGACATTTTATGGACATTGTTGCATATTACACTTTGCTAATGCTGTTGCCCTAACATTTCATTTTCTTGCTGCTGTGAATTATTAATGTGGTGAACTACTGTGGGCTTATGGTTTTACTTACAGTCTAATTGCTTGCTGCTGTTGCTTATGAGTGTTGTTTGAATTGATGTTATGGTGTTATGGTAATCAATGTATGGTCATTTAATTGAACGAAAATGAGTACTGCAGGGTTAAATGAGTGTCCTAAAGACAGCATAGTTCAAAATGAAGGTTTAGAAAAAAGACAAGTTAAACCAACTGCCAAAGCATTTGCACTTAAACTTGAAGGTATTCAAAAGGAAAGACAAACAAAAATTAACAAACTAAAAGGTTTAGTGAAAATAATAAATGACCTTATGGAAAACCAAAATGAACAAAATGTAAAAGCCATACAATCTCATCTTGAAAATTGTCATGCACTTTTTAAAGATGCAACCCAGCTCCATAAAACTGTCATGCCAATGCTTCCCCAGGAGGAGCAGGAAAAACAACACGCCTGGTTCACAAATGTACATGTGCACAATGTGTCCTTTATTGAAAAAGTAACAAAATGGCTCTCTGTGACTGGCCAATCTGGTATAGCCCAAGATCATGCAGAGCACTCACTCACTGGGATTACGCAACATGAGAATGCACCTGTCAATGAATATGCTACATCTGATGTTCATTTGTCTGAATGCAATAAGACTACTGGAAATCCTGATGCAATGGAAGATTCTGGTAAACAACTGGACGATGTAAAACCAAGCGATAGTGTTTCTAATATTTCAAACCGATCCAATATTTCAAAACAATCCAATACTTCAAAACGACCTAATACTTCACCTACCCATTCAGCACGCGTTAAAGCCAAAGCAGAAATGGCTGCACTTATGGCTCGTCAAAAACTGTTGCACAATAAGCATGCATTGGAAGAGGAAGAACAACTACTTAGGAAAAGGAAGGAACAGTTGGATTTGGAAATGGGTATTGCTGCATCTGCAGCTAAATTGAATGTCCTAGAGTGTCTGACTCTTGTCCATCTGATGTCAGCAGGAGCAAAACAAATGGGATGAATTCTTACCTGGAAAGAGAAAGAAAGAAGGTTAATCTTTGTCCGTTAAATGTGGAAGCTGAGACATTCGTTCCAAAGGCATCAGTGCAACAACCATGTCATACTGCAGCAGGAGACCACTTGCTGGGCGTCAGGCCCAAAGTGAAACAATCACAGGCCACACCATCTGCTCAACCACCAACTCTCACAGTAAACATGGTACCACATTCACAAGTCATGTCTACTTACCTGCCTTCAGCCCATCCACAGCCTCAGTTTAAACATCACCAAGCTACATCTGGAATGCAAAGTTCTGAGTCTAAACATCTGGCAGCAGTCCTAGAGAAACAAAATGAAATCACATCAATGCTAGTGGAGCAGCAGTACCACTCTTTACTCCCAAAGCGGGACATGCAAACATTTGATGGAGACCCATTGCAATTTCAAACATTTATGAGGTCATTCGAACACAACATTGAGCAAAAGACCTACAGTGCCAGAGATTGCCTGTATTTCCTCGAGCAGTACACTAGAGGGCAGCCTCGAACTGGTGCGAGGCTGTGAGCATATGCATGAGGAGGAGGGATACACGAAGGCCAAGTCACTGCTACAGGAGCAGTTTGGTAATCCCATGAAGATAGCTGCTGCCTACATGGGAAAGATACTTGCCTGGCCAGTTATAAAATCTGAAGACGTGAAAGCACTTCAAGCATACAGCATCTTCTTAAGGCAATGCAATAATGCAATGAGAGGAATTAATTTCAGTTTGGAACTGGATACACCACGTAACATGCAAACAGTGATTAAGAAGTTACCATACAAGCTCAAGGAGAGATGGAGGGAAGTTGCTTGTAATTTACAGGAAACGTCAAGACGCAGAGCTTCCTTTCATGACATTGTTGAGTTTGTGGAGAAGCAAGTTAAAATAGCAAGTGACCCACTGTTTGGAGATCTAACGTTACATGATCCTCCAGGTGCTGTAAGAAGAGAGGTGAAACATGTTAAATCCCAACCTTACTCTGCTAAACCTAAAGGAAGTAGTTTTGCTACTACCATTGCTTTTATGGATAAAGGCTCACAACGCCATGTCAAGAAGTCAGCGTGTGATGTTAGGAAAGTTGATGCCTCACCTGTCACAAAGAGTTGCTTGTTCTGTGGAGCAGGGCATACCTTGGACCTATGCTTTTCATTGGAAAGGAAAGCACACAGTGACAAGATGTCTTTCTTGAAGGAAAACGGCATGTGCTATGGCTGCTTGTGCATTGGGCACAGAAGTAAAGATTGCACAAAATGTCTTTTCTGTAAGGTGTGCAATCTGAGGCATCCTACCTTGTTACACATCCGCTCAAAGGAGTCAGAACCTGGTTCAGCAAAGATGAATCAAGGAGGCAAGGGAGACAGTGGAGGGGCCAGTGGCAGTGGTCCAATCTCTGTACAATCCAGCGGGCTTACTGGGGCCAGAGAGCGTGATTGTACACTTGCCATCTTGCCTGTCCAGGTGAAGTCTAGGAAAGGGAATGAAGTAGTCATAACATATGCCTTCCTAGATCCAGGGAGTTCTGCTTCATTCTGCACAGAACGCCTCATGAATAGGCTGAACGTTACTGGAAAGAAAACTGGCATCCTCCTCAGGACAATGGGTCAGGAGAAAGTTGTCAGTAGCCATATTGTGATGAACCTGGAGGTAGCTGGACTGGACACGGACTGTTTCTGTGCACTACCAGAGCTCTTCACACAGAAATGCATGCCTGTCCATCAAGGCAACATTCCAAGGCAGGAAGACCTTCTCAAATGGACACATCTGAAGGATGTGAAGCTAACGGAGATCGACTCTGAAGTGGACCTGCTCATTGGGATGAATGTCCCTAGGGCCTTGGAACCTTGGGAGGTCATTTGAGGTGCAGATAGTGGCCCTTACGCAGTGAAGACCATATTGGGATGGACTGTGAATGGTCCACTGAGGGGGGACTGCACTGATGACTCCACCTGTGTCGAACGAGCAGCCACGGTCAGCAGGATTTCCATCGTCACACTTGATGATCTGTGGGAGCAGCAGGTAAAGGCTGACTTCCCCGAATGTGTTCAAGATGAGCAGCCAGGCTTATCCAGAGAAGACAGTCAGTTCATGGAGTCTGTTAATGAGTCAGTCAAGTTGGTTGATGGGCATTACAGCATCGGCTTGCCCTTGAGGAAAGCAGACACAAAGCTGCCCAACAACAGGAATGTGGCAGTGCAGCGTGCCTTGAGCCTCAAAAGGAGGTTCACGAAGGACAGTCTGTTCCACACTCATTATACAGATTTCATGAGTGACATGATGGCAAAGGGCTATGCTGAGAGAGTGCCCCCAGAGGATCTAGGCCGTAGTGATGGAAGGGTGTGGTACCTCCCACACCATGGGGTGTACCACCCTAAAAAGAAGAAGCTGAGAGTCGTTTTTGATTGTGCAGCAACTTTCCAGGGCACATCTTTAAACGCCCAACTTCTTCAAGGCCCAGATCTCACCAGCTCATTGGTTGGTGTTATCAGCAGGTTCCGAAAGGAGCTAATTGTTCTCATGGCAGACATCACAGCTATGTTTCATCAGGTCAGAGTACCAAGAACAAACTCTGATCTGTTACGTTTTCTATGGTGGCCAGATGGAGAACACGATCAAGATCTGGTGGAACATAGAATGGTCGTCCATCTGTTTGGAGCCACATCGTCTCCTAGCTGTGCATCTTTTGCCCTCAGAAAGTGTGCTGAAGATAATCAAGACCTCTTCAGTCAAACGACTGTGGACACTGTCCTTAACAATTTTTATGTTGATGACTGTTTAGCATCAGTTGGCACTGAAGAGGCTCTAACCCTCTATCAGGAGCTGTGTGCACTCTGTAATAAAGGAGGATTTCAGCTCACTAAGTGGATCAGCAACAGTCGCAAGGTGCTTGCTGCTATACCTCAAGAAGACAGATCTCTTGAAGTTAAAGATCTGGACTTGGACAGTGAAAACTTACCAGTGGAAAGAGCCCTGGGAGTTCAATGGTGCGTTCAATCAGACTCTTTTGGGTTCAAGATAACGCTACAGGACAGGCCCCTGACAAGGAGAGGCATCTTATCTGTCATTAGTTCTATTTACGATCCCTTGGGATTCCTGTCACCAGTCATACTTGTTGCTAAAAGAATTCTTGCAGAACCTGTGCAGATGTCAGTTGGGCTGGAATGACCCTCTGCCAGCCGCCACTGCTCAAGAATGGACTATGTGGTTGGAGGAGCTCAAACAGCTGGATGATTTCAAGGTTGTCAGGTGCTTTAAGCCTCCTGGCTTTGGAGAAGTCACATCCACCCAGCTTCACCATTTTGCAGATGCGAGTGAGGATGGATATGGAATGGTGACATACCTGTTACAGCAGAACATCCATGGACAGGTTCACTGTGCCTTTGTATTGGGAAAGGCCCGTGTGGCACTGTTAAAACCCGTTACCATCCCACGGGTGGAGCTCACTGCGGCAGTGGTGGCAAGCAGAATGGATAAGCTGTGGAAAAAGGAGTTAAGGATGCCTCTGCAAGAGTCTGTGTTCTGGAGTGACAGTACATCAGTACTTAAATACATCAACAATAAAACCTCACGGTTCAAAACCTTTGTGCCAAATCGTGTTGCAGAGATTCTCTCCACAACTGAATCATCTCAATGGAGGTACGTGAACACCTCTAGCAATCCTGCAGACTTGGCCTCTAGAGGAGCTAGGGTGAGCACGTTCCTGAAGTCTGGTTGCTGGGACCAAGCTTTCTCATGGAACCTGAAGTTAGGTGGCCAGCAAACATTGAACTTTCTGGGAAGCTCTCCTCAGAAGACCCTGAGGTTAAGGCGGTTGTGTCTGTCAACGCTGTCTGGGCTGAAGAACAGGCTGACTCGGTCATGCGCTTCATTGGAAACTTCTCGTCTTGGACCCGGCTGAGGAGGGCTGTCGGCTGGCTGCTTCGGTTCAGGAAGTGGATGTTGGACTATCGATAAAGGAGGAAAGAGCTGATGGAAGAGCTCACTTAGTCTGGTGCAGGAGGACAGCTGGAAAGGAGGCTGCAGGAGGAGATGCAAAGTGTGAAGGTGCAGGCTGTGGAGAAAGGACCCCTGTCGATGGAGGAGTTTGCTGGGGCTGAAAAGGCAATTATCAGCTTTTGCCAACGGCAGAGGTTTCCAGATGAGCTGGCATGCCTGCAAAATGGGGAAAGGGTGAAGAAAAGCAGTCACCTCTACAAGCTTGACCCCATCTTGGAAGATGGTGTACTGAGAGTCGGTGGTAGGCTTGATCGAGCAGCCATGCCAGATGAGGCAAAACATCCAGCTATGTTAGCTAAGGACCTCCACCTTTCCACTCTCATCCTCAATCATGTGCATCAGGTCACAGGTCATGGTGGGTGTAACCACATGCTGTCACAGTTGCATCAGAAGTACTGGATTCCAGGCGCCTGTGTTGCCATAGGGAAGGTTCTGTCAAAGTGTGTGGTCTGTCGTCGGCTGAATGCAGCACCAGCAAATCAGTACATGGCAGATCTTCCACATGACAGGGTTTCTCCTGATGAGCCACCTTTCACCAGGGTAGGGGTGGACTGCTTCAGACCTTTTGAGATCAAACGAGGCCGAGTATGATAAAGAAGTATGGGGTGATTTTTACATGCCTGGCTATAAGAGCTGTACACTTGGAGGTGCTATCATCCTTGGACACAGATTCCTTTATCCATGCCCTCAGACGCTTCATGGTAAGGCGAGGCCAAGTGCTGGAGCTACGGTCAGATAATGGAACGAACTTCGTTGGGGCCGAGCGCAAACTGAGAGAGGCAATAGGGAGATGGAATCATGTCCAGATCAGTGACTACCTCCTCCAGAAAGGCATGAAATGGACATTCAATCCTCCTGCTGGGTCTCATCATGGTGGAGTGTGGGAGCGGCTGATAAGGTCTGTCAGGAAAGCCTTGAATTCTGTCTTGCGAACACAGAGCCTTGATGAAGAGGGCCTCCACACAGTCTTTTGTGAGGTCGAAGCCATCATCAACAGCCGCCCCATTACTAAAGCCTCAACTGATTTGAATGACCTGGAAGCACTGACGCCCAACCATCTCTTGCTGCTCAAATGCAAACCGTCATTACCACCAGGGGTATTCCAGAAGGAAGACGTGTACGCCCTTCGGCGTTGGAGACAGGTTCAGTACATGTCCGACTTGTTCTGGAGGCGATGGGTGAAAGAATACTTACCTCTACTTCAGGAGCGGCAGAAGTGGCAGGCCATCAAACAGAATTTCATCCCTGGAGACCTTGTTATCGTTGTGGATGACAGTGCTCCACGCAATTCATGGCTCACTGGAAGAATTGTGGAAGCGGATCAAGACAGAAGAGGACACATTCGCAGAGTTTGTGTCAAAACAAAAACTGGATTCTTGGAGAGACCCATCACTAAAATATGTCTGCTTCAGGAAGCAGAGGACTGATGAGCTATATGGATAACAAAAGAGTAACACAACCTAAAGAAAAAGGGCATTTAAAAGATTATTCTCAGGAGTTCTAGATCCAATAATAGTAACTAATAGTGGTTGAATATTGGTTATTAGTGCTTTTTTTGTCTCCTACATATTTGGTTGTTTTGTAATTATGGCCTAAAGCATAATTAGGGGCCGGAATGTAGGAGCCATAAATACTTTCTTATTTTTTGTTTTACATTATGGTGTTAACTTTATGGGTATTGGTTTATTTGGTTTGTGGTGTTTTCATTTTATTGGTTACTTTTGGACATGGGTGTGGCAACGGACGTGTGAGGTGCGCAACTGGGAGCATTAATTAGCCTTACCGGACACCTGTGCTTCAGTTTTCAGTTTGGCGTGGGGTGAACACGGGGAAGGCTATCTTTTGTGTACCGCACATAGCACATCACATGGACTCCCCTAAAACTTCTGGCCATTTGGATGTTTTTTTGCTCTGCCTTGCACTTGGAAAGACTACTGGAGTCTAAATGAAATGGAGAGCAATAAACTACAGAAACTGGAGTAATCGTGTGGACATTGGATCATTGAGTGCGCGTAAGACAATTGTTTCCCCTGCTTAGCCCACCGCGGTGTCTGAACATTTGGTTAGTTGGATCTGGTAGCCGCAATAATGTTTAGTTTGTTTATTGTTTTTTCACCTTCTTTCTAACCATCTCTTCCAGAATATTTAATCTTTCTTTTCTCTTTTTACTGAGAAAAGGAACAAAAGATGTTGCAGAGGGTTTGGTAGATGGTAATGCAGTTATAGATGTGGCTGCAGGATTAGTAGAACTTGGTTTTGAGCTAGATGATGGCTGAATAGAGGAAGAGGTTGACTGCTCAACAGGTTCATTTGTGACAGCAGGTGACTTGGCAGATTTCTTGAGAGCAGTTGTAGATTTGACAGATTTACTTACATTTGACATCTGATTCTCACTTGTGTATTTTCTCTTTCTAGATAGTCTATGTTTTTGTAGGGCTTTAAGAGCTTTTGCTGATACATTTCTATTGGCCTGTGCCTTGGTCAGAACTGATTTTTTTAACATTAACTTATTTTGTCTGAACTCTCTTGCTTGTCTTTTCTCTAGCTCTTTCTTGTATTCAGCAGCAGAGTTCCTCATGTTTGTGCATAGGTTCTTATCAACTTTGTCATGATTGACATCTTTCCTTTTGAAGTATTCAACAGCTGAAAGGCCTCTGGTCGAAAGATGATATTTCACACACTGAATGGCACTATACGTTTCAATGTTCATTTGGCATGATCTGATGTCAATTACATCCCCCATGGTGTTGAAAGAGGACTCTACTTGTGGTCCATGAAAGATGCTAAGAAGTGCAAATACTAATTTACACAGAAGTGGATACTTCTTGGACTTAGCAACTTCAGTCCACCATGTATCAATTCTGACATGTTCAGTTGCTGATTTCAGGCTTAAGTCCACTTGCAACTGCTGAACCTCTAGGTCATACTTCTCCTTCTCATCATCAGAGATGAGGGGCACCATATCTTTTAGATTCCTTAAAGCTTCTGCAGTTTTGCTATGCCCTCTCGCAGAAGGATCTATGGCGGAAACACATTTCACTAGTTTGTTATTCAGTGGGAACTTCTTCTGCATATACACGGCAGAGCTGGTATATGCCTGCATCACATTTCTCAGGAAAAAAATGTTGATCGAATCATCTTGATGAGCTGCTTTAATAATTTTTTTTTTTGCTGAATGTCCGATGAACATTTCACTTGTCTTTAGATAGATGTTTTCATCATCAAGGTTCATCTGTTTCAGTTGAACTGAGGATTTGGGTATTTTCTCAGGCTTTACAAAACAAGCAAGGAAATTCCGAAAGAGTTCTTCCAGTTTGTCATGCACAACATGAATAAGCGGTTCCTTACTCTGGAAAAGACAAACATAACTTTTCAGGAGAGGCAAAGCAGACTGATAGAAGTTCAGGATCAATTTTGTTTTCTTTTCATTGAACATTACTTTGTCAACAATCTGCAACTTTCTATTCCTGCCGTCTTCTGTGAGTTTCTTCTCTTTCACGGTATCTATGACTTCTCGGATCCTCTCCCTTGCCTCTATGCTTACATTGTATTTTCTATAAATGTCTACGAGAATACCACGGTAGTCTTGCTGACTACCCTGAGGGATGAACCCAAAGTAGAAAATCTGAAGGGCATCTATGATGCGCAGTGTGCTCATAGACAAGTCATAAACAGACAGCCAACGGTGATTCACAAAACGTTCTGGATTTGTGTAGGATATTCCTAGAATTTCACAAACTTCAGAGAGTCGTTCGCTGAGATCTGGTGACCATTTGATGTCATTATAAAGATCACCAAAGAGGCTCTCAACCCAATACTGAAAGGGCTCACAAAACTTTTTACACGCGTTATGAACATGATGGCATATGCCCCCGTCAATATTGAGCAGATGAGGGGCTTTATTTTGTCGAATTCTTGTCTCCAAACCAGATTTTGATCCTCGCATCACTGCACAGGAGTCCATGAGGATGGAAATAAGATTAGACCATGGAATGTCATACTTATCAAACAAGTCTAAAATTACATTATACAGGGATTCAGAGTCTACCTTCACTACTTCAATCGATGCCAAATGTTCAAGTAAAACCTTCTCATTTTTCTCAGAATAATAACTAACTAAGATAGCAAGGACTCTCTTGTTGCTATTACTAGTGCTTTCGTCTATGTTCAGACTGAATGGCGATGACAGGATGCTGTTGATGGTTTCTTCCAAGAATGTTTTGCTGAGGCCATGCCTAATGCGATAGGAGGCTGTTGTTCTATCCATGGACAGATTATCCAAAGCCTTTTTGTCTTTGGCGAGCTCCTTTGCTAAATCGATCAGTGCAGGTGCCATTGTAAGTGGAAGGTTGTGTCCAGCAACCACCCCAAGTACCATTGCCTAAAACAAAACGGAACAAAATTATGAGAAAAATGTATTGCAAGTTTTAAGGAAGTACCATCGCCTTGTAAACACACAATATCAATATAAATAGGCTCAAGAAAAATCTTTCATTATATAAATATCATTAAAACACAAATTATTTTTCAATTCTAAGAAACCATCACCTAGCTCCTCTGTTTCCATAACTGATCATGTTTGAGCACAGAATACACAGGACCTTTCCTGGCACGTCCACTTTTCGGATATGCTCCGTCAGACACGTCGTCATGGTTTGTCAAGTTTATTTGTATCGCGCTTTTAGCAATAAACGTCGCAAAGCAGCTTTACAGAATTTGAACGACTTAAAACATGAGCTAATTTTATCCCTAATCTATCCCCAATGAGCA
>JAODHV010003833.1:0-14302 GCA_027576555.1 Plicofollis layardi | reverse complement strand
CTACTATGACAGACATTCTGTTAGCTAATCCAGCCAACCTAGCCAGAACATAGACAACCTTAATGACACAAAAATAGCAACATTGGACATTCAAATTTACCTTTTTCTTGCTGCTTTTTTTTCTTCCTCTTGTCTCTTCCTTTTCTCTGCCCCAGATGGATAATTTCTTTTTTGAGACATGATGGCTTAGCCATCTAGTCCACCTATCTTCTGAAGTGAATAACTACCTGTCACGTCACGTGTGTCTGGTTGTGCAGGAGCGCTGCGAGCGCAGGCGCAGCAGTGGCAGCAACCAGCAGCAAGGATTAGTTAACCTAAGTACCAACTATGAAAATGATACAAAAAACGTTATTTTGTGTCTTTTGTTTCTGCTATATCATGTCATTGATATTACGGTTTTTTAATTAAAAATATTTTCGCAGATGGGCATTCCAACTGCTCTTGGGGGTCCCCTGGTGGTGTGTGGGGCCCTAAGCGGTCGCTTAGTTCGCTTATGCCTTGGGCCGGCCATGTTTATAAACTGCATCGAACTTGCAGTAGAGAAGGCGATATCGACAAGAGATTTGGAAGCAGCGAATCGAGGACCATGGCTAACCCACCAAAGCAAGCGCGAACAAGCCAGAGCGATACCGAGAGTGTTCTCGGTTATTTGCACAGCGTCTCGCCCGTGAAGGTGTCCAGAAAAAACACCCGCTACTTCGAAGCAAGTATTCAAACAGGACAAGAAGAAGACAACCGAGTGGTTTGCTTTTCCCCCGAGAAGCACGCAGTCTGTGTCCAGGCCAGCGAGAATGACCAGCCGGTCAAACTGATCGACTGCCGCAAGGCTATTAGTAAGTATTAATGTCAGTGCCACTCTTGAATGCAATAACGGTTAGTGACTAATGAAACTGTTGATAAACTAATGTTTTTTGGTATTTGTTTTTCTTTAATTGCAGGTCACGCCGATGCGGGTAGTTTCGACGTGCTGATGACGGCCAGGAGCAGAATTGAAGCAGCCGAGCCGCTACCTTTTGGGCGCTGGGAGCTTTGCTCGTCGGAGAAGAAGACTGTCGCAGAAATTTTGACAATGGGTCCTCGTCATAAAGTAAGTAGAGTCGGCTTGCATTCTAAGACGCACAGAGGAAATAACTGTTAAATTTCAACACGTGCTGAGCTTGCGCATGGACAATACTTGGTGTCCATTTCGCTATTTGCCATCTGTTAACTAGGGGTAATAATAGTGTTATAAGAACTTCTGTTTTTGAGTCATATAGGCCATTCAAGCCGAATTGCTAGTTTGTGGTGAGTAGCCGAAGAACTCCTAGGAGCAATGTTATGAATTGAAATGAATTTGGCAAAAATAGCCTACTAATTAGGCCTAATAATAACTATCTTAATTTAATAGCTGTGTGAGATATTGTAAAAGATAAATATTCAGGTCATGTCACATTCTGGATAAAAGCCATCCCAACAGAAAAATAATATTCTTGGCGTTGAACTGCGATAACAAAAACAAAACAGCAAGGGTAATGCAGCTCTGATATACGTTGCACTGGCGTTCCCTGCTGTACGAACTGCGCTTCGCCTTGCGCTGTGATAAGTTGCTACTTAAAACAAAAAAAAACAAAGCAATGTTCGCAACCATATAAATCTCATGCCCTGTTTTTTTCGTGATTGTGTTTTGCAGATCGGCAGTTTGGATTTGAAAATCCTGCAGTCCACCGGCAACAACATGGTGCCAATCAACGGGGAGCCGATGGAGGTCAAAACCTTCTTGGTGTGCGACCCCACAGGGCACACCTCACTCAACGTGTGGGGCAACCACATCGTGACCGTGCTGGAGGGGAAATCCTACAAATTTCAGGGCCTGGCCACCAGGAAATCTGCGGACGTGACCGTCATTACCACCACTCCAACCACCGTGATATCCATCATCGAAGAAGTTGGCCAGCCGGCTTCGATGGCCCCGTTACCGGCCAGACCGGAGCAAACGGTCCGGGGACAAGTCACCGGAGTCCAGATAGAGGTGAAACCCTGTTGCCGGCGATGCCACTACAATCAAGAGCATGTAGGGCAAAAAAGCACGACTCACCGCTGTGAGAAGTGTAAAATTCTTCAGCTTACCACATCCTATACATTTACTTACTCAGGCGTCCTTGTGGTGCAAACCGACGGCCCCGAGTTTTCCGGCACCTTGACAAATTCGGCAGTATTCAAGTACGTAGGAGACAATTTGTCCGCCTCTGCGCATGATGGCTCCATCTTGGAGGAGCACGTCATCGGTCAGGGCGAGGTGGAGGTGACCACCAATGCAGAGGGACTAGTTCTTGCTATCATGCCAGTTGGCTCAGGGGAGGCATCTGAGAGTCTGGGGGCAGAAAGCACTTCAGAGGACTTTGGCGATCTGTTGGACATTTCCGATGACATTGATCCATAAAAATGGACTGAACAATTCGCCCGTGTTTGTTTTAATTTCGGATGTTGTTTCCTTCAAAAGGTTTGTGTTATACATTAATAGTTATCTGTCGTAGTGTTCATTGCAATTTATAGATTGTTTATTAAAAGGTAGGCCTAGTGTTTTTAAATAATATTGTTAATATAATTTTGTCTGTTCGTTTATTTGCTCTTCAAAACAATCTGGTGTGATGTTCTACTGTTCTTACTGTTCTTAATTCTACTGTTTTTAATGTTTTCAAATGTTATGATAAATAAATCAATGTTTATTTGAAGACTGGTGTTTGTCATTATGTGTTGTAGAGGCGCAAGCCGCGACTTAACCACTAAAAACAAAAAGTGTAGAGCAAGAAATTAATTTGCCTTCAAGATTTGACTTTGGAAAAGTAACACAATCTGAACTGGTGTTATTAACAAATCAAAGTCTGATTTCAATGCTGTAACAACTACTGAGAAAACACACAAATCTCGCAAACAATTATTCTATTTCAGTCTTTGAGTGCAACTTTTGAATCTGAACTGATGTGAGCAATTAACTCCAATATCAAATGCTGTAACTTAACCAGTGAGAACAGTCTTGCAAAGAAATATTTTGTCTTCAGTCTCTGACATTGGGTAAAAAAACTTTTACTACATCAAAACAAACTGAGAAAACACACAAATCTTACAAACTGTTATTGTACTTTCAGTCTTAGAGTGAGAATGATGAATCTCAACTAATGTGAGCAACTCCCATATCAAATGCTGTGACTTAACCACTGAAAACAGTCTTTCAAAGAAATACTTTGCCTTCAGTCTCTGACATTGGGTAAAAGCACTATTATATTTGAATTGGTGAGCAATTAGAATGTCAAACTCTTGACAACAAATGCAATGCTCTTTCAAAGAAACAGAGTCAACTTTTGTCTTTGACTTGGGACAAGTGAAAGTTTTGAATTGGTATTGGTGTAATTAGCAAATTAAACCTGGATTTGAAATGCTGTGACTCCAGCATTGAAAACAACTGTTGTTGCAAAGAAACTTGCCTTCAGGCTTTGAGTTGGGAAAGCCAAATTGATTGAATTTGAACTGATTTGAGACATAGACAACAATAATAATTATTATTGTAATAATGAGAAGAAGACAGGGAAGTAATGGGCAATCAATACACTGAATTTTACACACCAATGAAAAATCTGAAATCACTTATCAATATAGTTTATACATTTGGGTAAAGTTTCATAGTTAAAACATCAAATGGTACAACGTGCCCTGAGTACCCAACCTGCTTATACTGCCATCTGCTGGACATTGTAAGAATCATTCTCTGAATTGTTTGAACAGCATCTGGGACGTTTCCAGTATGAAAAAAGTTTTCCATGGCCTGGGTTGATACACATCACAAGACTAGCCTATCCTGTTTTGGAATAAAGTTTTTACATGGGCCCACTCTTGTTTCATTAAAGTTGATTGAGCTAAACCAACATTTCTTTTCCCACCTGTCTCTCACAAAATGCATTTCATATGAGGTTAAATGATTTCTGGACGAATGTGAAATGTGAGCAATGTGCAGATCAAATTGTGGCAAAAAATACAATATTATATAGCCTCTTCTAAAATTGTGTATGGCATAGTGAGCTTAATAGACTACCTCAGTGACATCTATCTGTCGGTACACCATGGGTTGAGTTCTGGTCCGGAAGGTTGACTTTTAGGAATTACGTCACGATAGGGTCCTTCAAGAACTGTCGCGCAATGTGACGACATGTAAAAGTGACTGTCACGTTTAGCCGTGGTTTACAGAAACACACACCAAGGAGGTAATTAAAATGAAAGTATAGATATTTGTATGTGTACGTATATTTGTTGTTATTAGTAAGTCTTTTTTGATATAGACGAATTATAATAGTCTGTTTATGTGATGTAAAGAATGAAATCGCTGTTGTGTTACCCAGTTAGTGTTAGCGAGTGTATGGTGTGAAGAAACAAGTAGCATTTGACGTGGTAACTGTGAGTAGTTGTGTTATTAATCTATTTTCTGACGCATTTAACATTTAGCAATTGTGTCTATGATTGTGTATCGGCATTGCGTTACTTGGACACCATGCATTTGTTCCGATGGTGCGCACAATGTGTTATGGTAGTCACATGAATATTGTGCAACTGGCATGGCAGTTTATGTGGTCATATTTTACATTAATACGATTGCAATGAATCTCTGTATATTTCTTGAACAAACTACCATTAGGTTGGCCTTAAATGGGCCGTTGTGTTCATAGGAAGAGGGTCAAATAGACATTTTAAGTTGACCAGTGGTGGTGGGCTTAACTTTACATACCCTGGCAAAATGTGTGGTGTCTTTGTGATTTTTTCACTGAATATGAATGATGGCATAAGTCATGTCACTATATAAGAGGAAAGGAATATATGCAGTAGGGTAAAATGAGGGGGGTCTGTTGAAACTCAGTCAGGTAATACAATTGCAGCAGTAGTTGCCATGCAAATTATCTGGGATGCAAAATAATAACTTGAGGTGAAGTACAGGACAAAATGAAGTAGTTGCACTTCAGGACATTCAGTTCAGTACAAGACATCTGCAGATATTACTCTGAATAATCAATAAGAAATCACACATTTTTGTGTAAACGTATACCGACTACTTTGTTAGTCAGAACAGAAAACAACGCTTTATTGTTTGAGAACTTCAACCAATAAAGTTGATGTTCTTCATTGGTCTTAGTCAGTATATACTATAGTTTGAACTTATTGTCCATTGTGCAAATTGTTTTAACGCCTGAAAGTGCATTACAGATGCTCTGTTCTCTGCTCAGTGGTGTCTTTTGTCATTGCCATGTCAATACGACCCCAGCCTGGATGCAGTGCCATGTACAGAATGCCATCAGCCTCCAAGGCCACTGCCAGACCACCGTGTCACCATGTTTAAAGCACTCTTGGATGTCCTGTATGGGTACCACCGGTTGTCCTGTTCAGCACTACGGAGCCCATGAGGGAGGTGGTGTTGATAACAGCAGCAGGATGTATATCCACACCTGATCCCTGTGCAACCACATGCCTCAGGAGGGACAGGAACAGGCAAAACCAGGGTACTTCTTTAACACACTACATTGGTAACATTTTTTTAGTGTATGAAATGCACTGCATGGAATGTATTTTCTTATTATTTCCAAACAGTTGTTGTGATTAAAGTAAAAGGACTACTGTGCAATAGAAGCCAAGGTGAAGTGAATTACAATGTCAACAATACAGGGTGAGGTAACCATTAAAAGCATTGCATAGCAAGGCAGTTAACCCTTATTTGTTTTTCTCTTTCTTGTTTTTCAGGGATTCGGCAGGCTGACATCAATGTAGTGAAGGTTAAAGTGGAGAAGGTAATTTGTGGACATCTGTTATTACACTGTTAATGGCTCACTAACATGACATGCAAATGTTTGTGTGCGGTAGAATTACATACTGTACCGTTCAAAATTTTGGGGTCACCCCGACAATTTTGGGTTTTTCATTAAAAGTCACATTTTTATTTTCTACCATGAGTTGCCTTGAAGACCAGCATCCTGGGTTCATCTCTTCACTGTAGATGTTAACCTGGCATTTCGAGGCTACTATTTCATGACGCTGTCAGCTCTTTTTCTGGCCATTTTGACCATTTAATCGGCCCCGCAAGTGTGATACTCAAGATACTCAAACCACTCAAAGTAAAGTCAGTTATATCGCTTCTCTAACCAGCTAAGCTGTTTTCAGCTATGCTTACATGATTTCACAAGTGTTTTCTAATCATCCATTAGCCATCTGAGGCAATGAACACACACATTGTGCCATTAGAACACAGTTGTAGATCATACCTATTGCTGTATGCCGTTGGTATTTCCACTCCTTTTTCCACTTTTCCATTTTCTTTCAAGTTGGCGCACTTCATCATTCTGCCTCACACACCACTTGTCGATTTGCGGGGTCAGTAGAGTGCGCCCCCCGCAGTACAGAATTCTCATTGAAAGAAAAATAGTCCAGTCAAAAAGGGCCAAACATAGCATACGTTGCAATAGTAATAGTTCCTACTTTTTATTGATGCCTAACCCCCCTTGCATTACATATTAAAAATCTACCAAATTATATTAAGTGGAACACACTTTTTTTAAAGGTCAAAGTTGGATATCTTCCATTCATTTGTTCCATAAGGAGGCAATATAGGAGATACTAGATGAATAGGGTCAAATTTTAATCTGAGATATCAATTTAAAACTTTAACTTTTGGTAACCCACAGTAAGGGAAATCTTTTTGTATTGCATGTTTTCTGAAATATGATGATTAAATATGCAAATGAGATCATATCTACTGAAATATGTGACAAAACCTGAACCAAACATGAAACAAATTGCAATAGTAATGGGTCATACATTATATTGATCCTTAAAGCCCCCTGCATCACATACTGAAAATCTACCCTCATTCATTTAGTGGAACATACTTTTTCCAAGTTCAAATTTAGCATATTTTACCCTCTTAATGGCAAAGTGCATTGAAAATCTATCTGCTACTTCTGACCTTGAAATAAGTATGTTCCACTAAAGTGATGAAGGTTTACCTTGAATTTGTCATGTACAAAGGATTAAGGATCAATAAAAAGTGTGAATCATTACTTTTGCAATTTGTTTTATCTTTAGCCCGTAGTTGCATATTTTGCCACATATTTCAGTTCATATGATCTCATTTGCATATTTAATCATCACATTTCAGAAAACTTGCAATACAAAAGATATTTGTCTTAATGTGATTTACCAACTGATATCTCATGGTTAAAAATGTAACCATATTCACCCAGAATCTCCTACGTTGTCTCCTTATGGAAAAATGAATGGTAAATCTCCAACTTTGACCTTCAAAAAAAATTATGAAATGTAAATGGGTAGATTTTTAATATATTATTTTAGATATCCTTAGGGATTACAAAAACTTGGAATGATTACTATTGCAAATTGTCGGGTGTCAACCGCTAGAAGTTACAACGCGACAACAACGAGTCACATTCAGCACAGGGTCTTATTTAAATTTGTTGCGGGCCTACTATCATGCATTATTTCCTCAGAGTTCTTCAGTACAATATCACAAAAGCCCTGGCCGCAGTACATCCAGAAGCTGTATGGTCCTAGAACAGGCAGTGATCATGTGTCTGAGAAATGCATACAGAGGGAAAACTAAAATATCTACTCATCAGTTAATTTCACACTGTTGGGTTAAATACCAATATGTACATCAACCAAGGTGCCACAGGCCACATACAATAAAGAGTTATGTTCAGAAGATACAGCATATGCGTTAAATGTGTGCATGATGGCAATAAAAGTGCATATTCAAATAGTACAGAAATGACAGAGTATGCATTACTTTCACAGTATGATGCTTGTTTCAAGGTTTGTTTTCTTATTTGTAAAAACTACATTAGTAGTGATTATACCTTGGAACTGTTTTGTGTGCTGCAAAAGAGAAACAAAAGACAGTTTGACAATCAGTGGTCTTTCTTAGTCAGTCACAGTCACACATTTAATGTAACTTAGCTTTGGAACTGTGGAAATACCTGCACTGTATACTAGACGACATGGTCAAAATGTATAAGTGGTTTATTTAGAGGGAGTACCTTCAAGTTAGCTTTTCTCATCTTATTTTCAATACATCACAAAATGTTTCTTTTCCTTACTCAATTGAATAACGGGCTACATTGTCCAGTAAAGTATCTTGTAACAGTCTACAGTTAACTTGGATAATACAGCTTCTGGCATTATTTGATCGCCCTCTTGTGTCCAAAAGGAGTAATGCATTGTATTGGTCCAGATATAAGTGTCTGCACCACTCAATACTAATGTATTTGAAATATGGTAGAAGAAATATGGCACTTTATGTCAATGTATGTCCTCATGTATTACATTGTACTGTTTTATACGACCTAGATTGTTGTATTTCTGACTGTCATTTTTATATGAACTCTGTGAGTGTGGTTTTCATGGTTCAGTGCTAGCGAACCACTTTAGTCCATTGCTGTCTTGTTTGTCATTGGTGCTTGTTTTCAACCATCTTAAACTAATGTTTTAACCACAACTTCTGTTGGGTTTTTTGTTAGCGTCAGGGGAGGGGGATTCTTTTCCTAACATCTTACTTTAGATAAATGTTACTATCACTTTAACAAATGTCACTCATTCTAAGAGGGGTTAAAACATTGCCACTCTTTTATCTGTAAGTGTCAATATTGTAATAGAAAATTGTATACAGATCAATTCGCTGTGGTCTAAAATGTAACAATCCTTTCCCATCCTGCAGATGCCACGCCAAAACAATCACTCCCAGACAGCAAAGACACGCAATGCAAGCCCCCAGCTGTCTCCAGAAGCCCAGTTGTCAGCTGAAGCCTTTAACACCTTTGAAAAAGTTGCAGCACCTCTTGAAATACAGCCTGCATCTCATTAAACCATATAAACCATTCACTGATAAACCATTCCTTGGTAAGCCATTCTCTGTCAAGTCAATCTCAAAGCCAAACCTAAAGCCTGGCACACAAAACAAAACCCTCTGAACTTTTCAAGTCCTCCTTAAACTCTCAACCTCTCAAACCCACCTTCATCTCTTTGCCAGTTCCTAATGGTACTGTTGCATCAAGGCCGTTTACGCTTTGGTGACATCTGAGAAGTGGGAATAACATCAGTGATTTGGTTAATGGTCATGTACTAGTCACTAAACTACCAACTAAACTCAATATGTGCAATGATGACACAGTCATATGTTTTGATATCCCATTGATCTCCATTATGATCAGTTCCCACACACTTGAACAATGGCCATGCCTGCCACGCTTCTTCACCTGATTTTGTTCTCTGACAAAGCAGTCTGCCGTCACACCCAATTGAAATCAATGACTAAGCCACAAAACAAAAAGTGGACTCGCATCTCAGCTGAACAGTGTCATATCGACATGTAAGTTCTTGTAGGTGTTAAAACACCTCTCTGGTCCAAGTGCATTCTGTTGGCATGGCAACTGAGTTCTTATGTACTGCTTGGCCCCCACATTGCTGCTTGCAGCTATATTTCAACTTTCTTCTCCTATGGGAAGTCTATGGCAGCCCATAGAACCACACATAGGAAAATGCTCAAATTTGGCACACACATTCTAGACAGTGTCAGCATTCCCCACAACAATTTTTAGGTCCCCACCCCAACCCTCTAGCGCCACCAGCAGGTCAAAGTTGGAGGTACATTTCTGCTTGTAACTTTTGAACCGCTGGTCCGATTTTCAAAAACTTGGTATCCCTGGAATCCTTGGGTCAAGACGAAGCCAAAGCACCCCATGAAGTCATTTTGAATTTTGTGAAAATCAATTAAAATGCTTCTCCAATTTTGGACCAATTTTTCCACTGTGGCTCTAAGTCTTTGGGCAGTGGTTCATCCCATGCTATGCCCTTTTTACACATTCCTTGTAACACTTTCTTTCCCAATAGGAGAAAAGGAGCAAGGAAGCCAAGAGGGTCGAACACAGAGGCTACAGTTGAAAGGATTCCTCTCCGCGTTGCTGGTTTTTCCTCTAGGGATACACTGAAAGAGAAAGTGTCACTGTCCACATTCCATTTCACTCCCAACACAGTCTGGACAGGAAAGTCTCCATGGCTGAGATTCACATCATGAACTCCACTGGCTCGTTCACAGTCAGGAATTGACTCCAAGACTTCCCTGTTGTTGGAGACGAACTTGTGGAGATGCAGTTTCCCCTTTGCACACACAGCCTGTGTCTCTTTCACTAGTTGGAGGGCTTTCCCTGCCGTCTCCACACTGATGAGGCCATCATCAACATAAAAATTTTTCTTTATGAAGTTGGCTGCAGATGGATACTCTTTTTCATTTTCATTTGCTAGGAACTTCATCCCATAACTGGCGCAGCCAGGGGAGGACGCTGCTCCAAAGAGGTGAACCTTCATGCGATATTCTTTTGGCTCCAAGTTGGTATCCCCCTGTTCCCACCAAAGAAACCGCAGGTAATTTCTGTCTTCTCTGCTTACATGAAATCTATGAAACATTTTCTCTACATCACAAATGATAGCAACTGGATGTTTGCGGAATCTACAGAGAACCCCTGACAACCCATTTGTGAGATCAGGTCCTGTCAGTAAGTAGAGCTGTACCCTCATATTTAGCAGAACAATCAAATACAACTCTAATCTTCTCAGGTTTTCTTGGGTGATAGACACCATGATGTGGTATATACCACACATTTCCATCCGGGGGTGAGCCTTCCGCCTTCTCTGCTTCCCCACCTTCGATGACACCTGCCATGAATCTAATATAATCCTCCTTGAATTTGGGATTCCTCTCAAATTTCACTTTCAGGTGCTTCAGTCGCACCAGAGCCAGGTGTTTGTTTTCTGGTAGATGTGGACGTGTTTTGAAAGGAAGAGGCATTTCCAGGTGGCCATCTGAGTTCTGCTGTATTGTCTGGTTCATGATCTGCATGAACTGAATATCATCTTGTGATATAGACTTTTCTCCATAATTTGTGTCTCTGAAGTCAGATTCAAGGACTCTGAGAACAGCAGCTGGTGTTAATGATGGAAGCTCTTTGACAGACACACGATGGCAAAGACCGGTTACCTCTGTGGACTTAGCAGTCTTTGGTGAACTACCAACAATACTCCATCCCAAGTCAGTCCTAATGGCATATGGCTCTTCATCACCACCTGTAATAACATGTCGTGGTGCTAGTGCCCTACAACAGTCATAGCCTATTAAGAGTCCAACTTCACAGTCTAACAACTCTGGTATTTCGTGTGCTATAGCACTCAGGTGCTTCCACCCTTTTGCTGTTGCAGGTGTAGGAATGTGTATGCGTTCAAGTGGAATGAAGTCTCTGGTGTATGCAGGTGGCAAGTTAACAAAACTATTTGAAGCAAACCCTCTGACTCTAAGACCACTAACCCTGTCACTCTGAACAATGGAATCTTTTCCCATCATAGTGGTAAGTTTTAGCTTGACCGGCTCTAACCCTGTCCCCATCTTCTCACACACCTCTTTGTCTACAAAGGTAGTGCTACTCTGCGTATCTAACAAAGCATACACCAATGTCTCTGTTTCAGGAGTTGTGACTGATGAGAGCCACACAGGCACTATCATGGATGTGCTCCCACCATCACCTTTGTCTATGGAGCAAGAGAGTGAAGATGACTTCTCTTCTACTTGCACAACAGCATGGGAAGACGCGTCTGAAGAAGTGCTGCGGTGCTCATGCAACGGTGTTGGATGCTGTTTTTTGCATATGCCACAGGTTGCCTTGTTTCTGCAGTCCCTTGAATTGTGTCCTTTCTTAAGACAACCAAAACACAGATTTCTGTCCAGTATGAATCTTTTCTTTTCTTCTGGTGACTTATTGGTGAGTGCCTGGCATTTGTGAATGGAGTGACTTTCCCTACAATACATGCATTTAACTGAACTGAGAGAACTGAATGGCATGTTTACCCTCTTTGAGTCATTTGTCTCTCTTATGCTGTTCTCCACAAAGCCTTGTGTTTTCATCACGGTGTTGGATTTTTCTGATTCCTTTGTATTTGTAATGAATACATTGGCCTTTGGCCGCTTCATGTCTCTGGAAGGCCTTTCTTCAGATGATTTCAAGGCATACAGGGATGTTACAGGGTTACATGCCACATCTGCCTCATGAGCCAAAAACTTGGCAAACTCTTTAAAACTGGGATATTCATGTGTTTCTTGCAGCTGTTTTGTTACGTGTCGATTCCAGCGAGATGTCACCCAATCGGGGAGTTTTTGTAGCATCCTCTGATTTTCTTCACAATCATTCAATACCTGAAGACCTTTAATGTGTGGCATGGCATTGCTGCAAGCAGTCAGGAAGTCACTGTACTGTCTGAGTTTAACAGAGTCTCTCGAACTTATCTTTGGCCAGTTATTCAATTTTTCTCTGTATGCACGCTGGATTACAAAGGGATGGCCATAGCGAGCATTCAATGCCTCCCATGCTTGGTTGTAAGCTTCCTCATCCTTCCTGTAGAAGCTTCCTTCCAGCACTGACCGTGCTTCACCGTTGATGTACTTCTGAAGGTAAAACAATCTGTCAGCTGGATTTGTGCATCTACTTTCTATGAGTGCTTTGAAACTGGTGCTCCACTCGATGAACTTGAGTGGGTCTCCTGAGAAGACCGAGGGCTCGGGTGCTGGAAGTCTAGTAAGTGCCATTGTGTCATGTATTGCTTGAACTAAAGAAACGTTGTTAGATTGTTCATTATTTTGATGCAATGGTTCCTCTTTTATCCTTTCAATTTTGTTAGACACAGGAGGACAGTGACTCACACCCACTCCAGGGACCTCATCTGAGCCTGCTTCAGAGTAAGCTTTCATTTTAGCAGCTATTACTTGAAGGTCTCGCTGATCTTCCAGTCTTTTCAGTTCTTGCCTTTGTGCAGCAATTGCCTCATCCATTTCAATCTCTGCCTTTTTGGCTGCAAGTTGTGCGGCACAGTCCGCTCTTTTTACTGTAATACTTTGCTGCTCAGATGAGCATCTCGACTGGCGACTACAAATGGAAGCTTCGAGGACTGAGGCACTAAATATCAACTGTGCGTACTCTCTGTCGAGCATCATGTGCAATCTTGCATTTTCTGCCTTAGCGTCAAAGTCATCTTGCCCCACTTCACTCATCCGCACTTTCAGTAGCACCATCACATCTGCAGTTACTGCTGTGCATGAATCCATTTTACGTCTGATATCAGTGGAAGGTAGAGACTGTGCTCGAACATTCTCGTATGCATCCTTCACTTGAGCCTCTAACCCTTCTACAGCATCCATCATGCAACACAAGTCTTTGTCAAAGCACTCATTTTTGAGTGAGGAGCGTGCAGCTCTAATTTGCTTCTTCCATTTGTCATATAACATAACAAACTTATTCTCCTTTTGAGAGATCTCTTGTTGTTTTAGCTCTAGCATTTTGGGAGTTAACTTTCTCTTTTGTGAGGATTTACGGGGTTCAACATTGGAGGTTGGCTCTGTTACTGATACCCTTTGAATTTGTATTTTAGCATTGATATCATCAATAAGTGTCTTTAGTCTCTCTATTTCAGCCTCATCAATCTGAGATTTTAACCATTCATTTAATCTAGCTAACTCTGCTTCAAGGGACTCAACATGTTCACTAAGACCCCCACATTGTGAATTTTCGCCGTGGACTGACATAGCAATAAAACAGAAATGTTGAACTCTTAAGTCAAAATACACAGAACATTCATATAATATTAAACAGAAACATTTAGCAGTTCACTCAAACATCTATTGCTTAATAGTCTCTTTCGACCTTTAAAATATCTATAGAGTTTCAGGTTGATACTCTCAAATCAAAGGATTATTGCAGAGCTGCTCTCGTCTACCTGAGACTGGAGACCATGCCAGCTGAAACCAGGTAAGGATATATGAAGAGCCGTAGTACCTGCTGGTCGACGATCTAGTCCTCTCCCTTACCGGCAAGCCGTGCTCCGATGTTTGACGATGCCGTCCTCTCGCTCTCTCTCTCCAGCAAGGCCGTGATGAAGTCGCGATGTTCCGCGATGGTTAACGACGCCGTCTTCTCTCTCTCCAGCGAGCCGTGATGAAGTCGCGATGTTCCACGGTAGTCCCTCTCTCTCTCTCTCTCTCTCTCGTCGGCTCCTGGACGTTCCGGCTACACGTCGCTCTAGCGGTCTTGCTTCCGGCGCGTGTCGGACATTTGCAGCTCTCGTCTCTATGTCTCTCGGCCGTGTTAGCGTTACGTTTTCACTGTAGCTACACTCGTTCTTGAAAAAGGCCACGAATCATACTGATGTCAAGATTCATCTTTTTTATTTCCTCCTCATT
>JAODHV010002105.1:0-14766 GCA_027576555.1 Plicofollis layardi | reverse complement strand
CTCACTTGTGTGTGCATGTGTGTGTTCACTGCTTCAGATGGGTTAAATGCAGAGGAGGAATTTCACTGTGCTTGAGTCTGTGCTTGAATGTACTTGTGATAAATAAATAAACTCTTCTTCTTTCTCATAGACCTGACGATCACCTGGTTCTGCAAAGACAAAGAGATCAAACAGTCAAACTTCTTCAGAATGTCTCAGTTTGATGACAGCTGTCAGCTGGAGATCGCCAGAGTTTTCCCCGAGGATGAGGGAGAGTACACCTGTGTTGCTCGCAATTCTGCTGGAATGGTTTCTTGCTCCGCAGTACTTAAACTGGAGGGTGAGTTTAACACTCTCTTCTTAATAGCATCTTTGTTTGATTGCAGTCAAGCATCTGCTACTGAATGCAAAGGGAATTCTAAGTAACAACTATTTGCATTTGCAAACGTTACTGGTACGTTGGTTGACGTTATTTAGTTCTGGTCATTTAGCTATAGCACACATGTTGGATCTGTACTGGACACATTTCTCAAGACCTGAGAAATCTTAATTTTGTAAAAATGTTTGGTATGTATGATGGCTGAAGACAAATCAATGCCTCCTCACAGGGAAAACACAAATCATTGACATAACGTCTCAGGAATCTCAGTGGCATGCCTCGTCCAGTCTCTCTACAAGCATTAAGAGTGTAAAGAAGGAACCGGTTGGTCAGAAGCCCATTTTTATTCAACCTCTTGTAAGCTGCACTGTGCCTCATGGGGAAGTGGCCAGATTTTATGCTCATGTCTTTGGCATCCCAAAACCAGAGATAAGTTGGTTTCATGGCCAGGAACCTGTAAAGTCAAGCAAAAATGTTGTCTTTCATTTTGATGAAATGACAAGCACTGCTACATTAATCATAGTTGATGCTTTCTCTGAGCATGCTGGACAGTACACTTGCAAAGCAACCAGTTCCGCTGGAGAGGCTGTTTGTACAGCAACCCTTACAGTGTCCACAGAAGGTAATACACATAAGATTAGATTGTTATCCTCAAATAACGCACCATAATTAACTGCAAGTGCACATTTTTCCTCAACTGAAGCCTGTCACTGGTTGTGTATACCGAGACTTTTCAGTCACTCTTACTAACTGCACAAAATTAAACTTTTTAAACAAGGTAAAGCTTGTGGTTGTCATTAGTAAAGGCTACTTCGCAAACTGATGTTTGTAAGGTGTGATCCACTCTTCTTATTTCATACTGTAGTTCCATCAGTTAGCATTACTATAGCATTACTGTCTGCCTAACATATTCCTTTGTATTGCTCAGATGAAACCCTTAAGGATCATGCTAAAGAGGGTATATCAAGGTCTGAAAAATCTCTTACAAAAACAACCAGCCTTCAAATGCAAAGGTTTGATGAATTAAAACCTACTTCACAAGAAGGGCCTGTGGATATCCAACAAGATCAGGTTCTGCCAGGCGATATTTGGAATTTTGCTAAAACCATACCTGAGAGCTCTTCAATGACATCAAAATCTATTATTAGCAATGTTGAGATCCAACAACTGTCCAGTCCATCTGAAAAGCCACATGAGAGAATGTCACAAGATTCAGAAGACCATGAAGATCAAAAACTATTACGTCATTTCCTTATCTCTGAAACCCCACCTGAGAAATCTTCTTTGATGTGGTCAGAAGAAAAAGGTGTCGAACAAACACATTTTGGGAGGTCAAAGAAGACGACTGCTGCTAAAGTTCATCAAGAGTTCACCGTGCCAACCACCCCTACTCATAGTCATGTTACAGACATGTCTTTATCAAGAGGCCAACGTTTATCTGTCGATCCAAACCAAAACCTGTTGCAAAATTGTCTTATTTATAAAAACCAGTGTGAGACATCTTCATTTTCAAAAGCTGATGTAAAAGGTGGTAATGTTACAGAATCATCAGACTCTTTTCGAAAGTCAAGTAAGAGCATTATCACTGGGAGTCATGAAGAAGCCCCTTTATCTGATCCCACTACAGTTATTAAGACTTCAGATATATATTTAAATCAGTCACAGATTTTACTTGACCAAGCACAAACACAGAAACCTACCACGTTTTCTACAAAGGTATTTACATCTGCTGCAGAAGGTACTGAGAAGCCTAAGCCATGTTTGGAAGTATCTGGCGTCAGCATTTCCACAACCGATATAGAGAGGATATCATTACCAAAAAGTACAGATGTCCCTGAGTTAACAGGAATCATCAAACCTCAGTTGGCCAAAGCTGAACTTGAAGCAGAGGGTGAAGACACTACCAAAAGTTCAAATAAATCTTTTATGAAGCCATTCACCCTTAAAGGGAAGGGTGAGTTTCGTAAGGAAACCTTAGAGAACCGTTTTACAAAAAAGACTGGTCCAAAAACACTAAGCTTTGATGACAAACACATGCCACAGGAAGATTCACTGGAGGCTGAACAAGATCAAGAACTATCAAGTGGCACGTTGCCATTTGAATTCACATCTGAGAGAGTGACAAAAGCAATTGTAAGAGGTGTTAATATTCAACAAAAAACAATATCTTCCAGAAAGCCAAGTGAGAATATTACTGACACTCTTCAAATAACCTTACCTGACCCTACTGTATATACTAAGGTCAAAAAACCACTTTTAACAAAAGACCAACCTCAAGGTCTGGAGGTCCAGGAAGATCAAAAGCTGCCAAGTGATTCTTTAACCTTTAAAACACCACTTGTGAAATCTTCCATTGTAAGATGTGTTGAAATTCAGAAACCATTGACTCACAGGTCAAGTAAGAACATTGGCACTCATGAAGACATCAGTTTACCAAATGTCACTGCTCTTACTCATGCTACAGGCATGCCTTCAGCACAGGACCAAACACAACTGGTTGTGGAGGATAAAGAAGATCAGAGCCTGCAGCAGGATGTTCTTATTGCAGATGCAAAAGGAAACAAAGCTCAAAGCATTATGATTGGCTCTCATGATGAAGTCCCTTTATTTGATCCAAGCACTACAAAACGTCCTGCATTCTCTGCAGAAAATATTGCAATTCCGCCAGTTTTGGACAAAACTGCCAGAAGCATCTGTACAAGCTCTAAAAAGGTGGTATCCTTACCAACAAGTCCTGATGTCCTTGTACAAAGAAAAGATACCAAATGCCAAATGACAGAAGTTCAAATAGAAGCAGGGGATATGGAAAGTGTCAAAATCTTGTCAGAAACCTCTATTTTGAAGCCACATCCTTCTGAAAGAAGTGGTGTATTTTTAAAGGAAAGTTCAGTTAATGTGGGTGCAAAGACCAGTCTGCAAACTCAAGGCTTTAGTGACCATAAACACATTTTACAAGAATATCCACTGGAAGGCCGACTAAGTTATTCTCGTTCTTCTGAAATCACATTACCTGACTTGCATACTACTGAAACAAATATACTCTTACCAAGAGACCAACCACAAGGTTTGGAGGCTCAGCAAGATAAAAAGCCTCCAAGTGAGCCGATTATTTTTCAGACACCACTTGAGAAATCTGTGATAAGGCTAACATCAGTTGTAAGAGGTGTTGATCTTAAGCTACCACTGACTGTTTCTAGCATATCAAGTGAAAATATTGCTATTGAGGCTCATGAAGACATTAGTTTATCAAATCTTCCTGCTCCTACTCGTGTCCCAGTTATACCTTCAGGAAGAGAACAAACACATTTGCTTACAGAGGCAGAACAAGATGAAAATAAGCAGCATGGTAGTTTTAGTTCAGATGTAAATGCTGGTCAGGTTCCGGATCTGCCAACACCTTTAGGAAAGTCAAGTAAGAATATTATTTCTTCTCGTGAAGAATTATCTTCATCACATCCCAGTATGGTTACTAAGAACAAAGATGTATTTTTATCAAGAAACCTAAACCAAGAACAAGCACAGACTCTTGGCTTGAGCTTCTCTACAAGCTCTATAGACAGAGTATCCTTACTAGAAAGAAGTACTGATGTCCCTGTGAAAAGAGAAAGTATCACATCTCCAGTGGAAGGAGCTCAAGTAAATGTCGAGGATGTGGGCACTATTAAATCTTTGAAAGAAATCAGCCTTGAAAGAACAGGTGTAGCTTCTGAGAGCTCAGAATTTACAAAAAAGCCCAGTCTACAAACTCGTAAGTTTGATGACCATAAACACAGAGGGCATGACTACCCACAAAAGGTTGACCAAAATCAGCAACTGTCAAGCAATGTTCCTGTTCTTGAACTCACAGATGAGATACCTTTAGGCACATGGTCAAAATCAGTGGTAATAGGTGTTGATGTTCAGCAAAAATCAGTCCCTTCTGGAAAGCCAAGTGAAAAAAATGAGCGTTCTTTTGAAGTCACTTCACCAGACTCTACAGTACATACTATGGCCACAGGCATAACTCTTTCAAAAGACCAGCAAGTTTTGGAAAAGCTACCAAGTGATTCTCTTCTCTTTGAAAAAGCGCTTCAGAAACCTTCTGTTATATGGTCAAAATCAGTTGAAGTTCAACAGCCGTCAGCCCTCTCTGAAAGATCCAGCTCTCAGAAAGAAGCCACTTTACCTGATTCCACAGTATCTCAAAACCAAAAGGAAAGTGTGAGATATAGGCCTACACTTCCATATCAAGATAGCCAAATCAAGCCCCCATATCCTTCAGTTAGTCCTTACCCTGGTACCTCAACAGACTACCTAGAAATATCAGATACATCTTCAAAGCCATTGCAATCAACAAACACTGTACAGTGCACAGTAGAGTCTCCAACAGTGCTTCTTACATCACCAAGTCCTGAAGGTGAAGAAACTGCTTTAGAGGAATCCGACATGAGCCGATGTCAATGTGTGAGCCAGAAATTAAATAATTTAAATGTTAAGCCAAACGAAATGGCCGAATTAGTCTGCTCCATTGATCCTCAGACACTTTCCAATGCTGTGTGGTATCATAATGATAAAAGACTGACTGCTACAGAACGAATCAAATTTGAACAAACTGGAAGTGTTTCATCACTCTTGATATATGATATCCAACCAGAGGACCAGGGGATTTACACCTGTGTGGTAAAAAATAAAGACGGCAAGACCCAGAGATCATCTGCACAGCTCAACGTTGAAGGTGGATATTTTCCATGTAATCATCTCATCCCAAATCACCACTCAAGAAATCTTCATATCATTCCATGCCATTTTGCATTTATATCCAACCTGGATGATCTGTCTTCGTTTGACTCTTACACGTCTGTGTATACGTCTTTACTTTTATTCTAGATTTAAATGTTTGGGGTTTTTTTTAATTCAAGATTTATCAAAATCACCTATTGTCTTTCTTATCTTCACATCATGACTTCATAACCTCCACCCATTTTTCTTCTTTTGCTAAACTGTCACGATCTTTGAATGATCTTATGAGGGTCCCTTAAAGGAAAATACCCTTTTTAAAACACCTGTTCAACACACACAATTGAGCACTCAAGAGGATTTCTTTCAAGGTTAAAGTCCAAATGAAACAAGTCCAAGTCACTACACTCATTAGACTGTCTTTGTGTGTATCAAAGAAGCTAAATGTACTACAGTCCCACTGTGTCGAAACCACCAACATCGTAGAATTATCCAGGAGCTTGCTGCGTTTGAAATGTCACAAAGTGGTTTTCTGGGCTCCATAAACCTGCAAAAAGTGGTGTTTTATGCCTGCAGGACAAAGCTGTGATCAGTACTTACCTCTTAGTGTCAACTTGGCAGATGCATGCTCTTTGTCTTACACGTTTAATTCTCATTTTCCCACCTCTTTGTAGTCAGTTGTTTCAGTTTTATCAAACAGATCCAGACTGTTGATTTGATTTATGTTGAGAATCTGTGATGGAATATCCTTGTCCAGATTCTCATGTCGAGATATTCATCATTTCTAACATTTCTTTCCCCCAAAATTACTGTTTTACAGTTACCAAACGTGAGGATATTGAAACAAAAATCGAAGAAGTCATCAAAGGTAAGATTTCTTGTACATAATCATGTTTTAAGTAATGTTTTCTCTTCTTTTTTTGAAGTAAAATACAGTGTTGAATGTTCTATATTCAACAGTACTATTTGGTGATGACTGTCAGCTGCATGGATCTTTTTGATTAGAACACTTTCATATCTTATTTTTTTTATCTCTATGTCTGACATCTTGATATTTTTAAATAGCAAGCAGTTTGACTCTCAAAATGTTTGCTGTACAGCATTTTGGGAAATGTAGGGTTTTGCATTTGTTTATGACTCCTAAACAGCATGAAGAAGAAAAAAAAAAGAAGAAAAAAAGGATATGCAGGATATTTATCTTTTAAGTCTTCCAGACCACAGGAAACAATTCCTTAAAAGATATGGAAGTATCCACATCTTTTAAAAGCTTCTTATGTTTCCTGCATCTGGAACTTTTTCTACTGCAAATATTTCTTAGACTGGCTTGCAGATAGCGGTATGTGATTAATGTTGTTTGCTTCTTAAATAACATGGCTATACTTCTAAACTATATTAGTTCGAATAAACGCCTTCTAATATAAATATAGACCTGCCTTAACAATAACAATTTATTATCTTTTTATGTAACAGAGAACGTTTTTTTCTCTAAATGTTTTCAACCGTCAATCTAAGGATTAGAAAGGGCGTTTATTCGTCTTTCTGCAAGTCAGGTAAGGAATATTTTCGGATATACACAGGTCCATTTAATAATGAAATAAGCTTATTTCAGAAAATCAGTTATATTTGGATATTTTAATGCTTTGAAAAGAAATTTATGCCTTGAAGAAGGACACAGAAGAAGGAACAAAACGCCAGGCCATTTTCGAGTCAGAATCTTTAATAAAGAATCGAGTCTTGCGTTTATTCGAACAAATATGGTGAGTGAATTTGGTTTTTTTTATGGCTTTGTGTTCTTGATGCATGTGTTTAATATTTCTATTAATATTATATTACATTTAAAATACATTTCAGTCATTTTAGCAAGCTGGGCATTTTTTTGCTGAAATGTGTCTCCCTTCTCTTACAGAAATGTTTTATAATGAAGGAACTGAATGCTCCGAAAAAGGAAGACAGCCACACGGTGCTGTATCAGATCCTGGAGAAGTTTTAGATGTTGGTTTAGTAACAGAGCATGGGACTGAAAATATTAAACCTTCTATTGTTAAAAAGCTAAAGTATCGATCTGCTTTGGAGGGAGAGGTAACTACTTTTAGATGCAAACTAGTTGCTAGACCACCTCCTACAATATTATGGTTTCATAATAACAAGCAAATTCAAAAGGAGCACCGTCGTAAAATACAAACAGTGAGTAAAATGCACGTGCATTTAACAGTTTTAACCATCAGTAACATTAAAGATAAAGATTCAGGGAGCTACAAGATAATGGCATTTAACACCGAGGGGTCTACAGAGTCTACAGCATCTCTGCTTGTGTCTTTAAGGGAGGAGCAGGAGGCCAATAGTTTCAGTCTTTCAAGACGTTCAGACAGGTCCTGTTCAAGCTTAGATTCTCTTGTTGATCAAACAAAAGAAAGAAAGTTTCGAGTAGATCTAAGATGTGTTGGATCGCCATTTGATAAAACAGCTAAAGAACAATCAAGGGGCCATCGCAGACATACGAGTTCTTTATTCCGCACAATGTATTTTAGGACTTCATCTCCGTCGAGAGCTCCTGAAAAACACAGCAAGCTTGAAACTGCTTCAGAACGTGCTCGTTCTCCACCCCCTATGTTTGAAAGACCTGAGCGATTTAGTGATCGGTACAGTGATATTTACTGTGACAAATTTACTGGTCGTGACAGGTACAGTGACAGATTTAGTGACAAATTCAGTGATAGATGCAGTGATCGGTACAGCGATAGATTTAGTGACACAGAGAGTCTTCATGGAGAGGTTAGAGCAAAGCTTAATCTTTTACAAAAAGCTGTAAAGAAGAAAAAGAGGCTTTCGGTATCAACATTGTCCTCAACTGAGTTTGATTTGGAATCAGTCACGAGCGAGACTAGTTACACAGATTTTGCTGAAAAGCACAGGGTAAAGCCATCCGCATTAACAGACTTCCAGCATGCTCGTCAAAGTGACCAGGTTGACGGTGCATTGATTAGACGTTCAGCAGATTTTCAAAGTAGGTTGGAGAGAGCTACTGGACTTGCGACACAGTCAGTAGAGCCCCCACAGTCAAGGGTAAAACACTCTTTTGAACCCCAGTCCAGGTCCAGGGCAATACAAATGATGAAAGGTGAGCTCCCTCTGGAGGACATCAGGACTAAGGAAACTAACATGACTGACATATCTGAAATAAAAATTGATGAGACGGCTATTTCAAAAGAAGAGACAAGAAAGGAAGTGGAATATAACATTTCAGGTGGTACAGACAGTATTCTTGGACAATGGGAAGAGGAAGCTAAGGCAAAGGAACCGTTTGTGCTGCAATGGCTTGAGGCAGGTGAAGCTTCTCAAAACATTCCAAAAGAGATAAAAACTTTACATGAGGAGTCCACATTTAAAGAGTCATCCAGTAGCAAACCCCTGATGTCAGTAAAAGAAGCGTTTCTTAGTGGAAATGTTCCACAAAATGACAGTAAACTTGTTCCTGTACAGCAGTTACAGCCAAGAGCGATGTCTATAGAGAATGTCCTCGAGAAAACCTTAGAAAGCGAGTGTTTAGAGACTGAAGAGCAGTTCTTGGCTAAGCGCATTCGAAAATGGCAAGAGGGTGTACAGTCAGATGAAACAGTTACAGGTGTGTCTGAAAGGTCTGGTGCAAAAGGCTCTAGTGTTCATAAGCTTGAAGATAATATACTTAATGAACCACTGACAGTAACCCAGAAAGTCTTTTCATACACAATGGCTTCTCCCAAAGATGAGGATTTAATTGAATATGAAGCACAAAAGAAAGCAGGTGAGTGTAGTGAAAGTGAGGTCCTAATAAGTAAGGTGGATGCGATCTTGGCCCAACCGGTGGCATGGCAACAGGACTATGCAAAGGTTGTTCCATCTGAGTGGTCTAAAGAAAACACTAATTTGTGTAAACCTGAAGAGAAAGTCAATCAAAAACAAGCTGTATCACAAAGAGATGTGCCATTCACAAACGTTTCAAGATCTTTGTCCAAAGAACAACGCCCAGATGAGCATCACAGACCAAATGAGCTGGTTTCAGATTCTTCGTTCACAAATGTTGTGAGAACGTCAGTCAAAGAAGAGCTCAGCCCCAAGCAAGGAACACAAAGTGAAAGGCACTCTTCCCAAGCGAAAGTGTCTGAGATAAAAAGTGGAAGTGTGCTCCTCGTGGGTGAAGGAGAGACTTTAACCCAAGAAGTAATGAAATGGAAGTATGATGAGGCAGAGAATGTTACACGACCGTGGTCAAAAGACAAAGAACCTCATGATCATAAAGCTGAATATGAATTTCAGAGGATAGAACCTTCAACTTTAACTGAGAGAGTTTTGCCATTTTTAGGGCCTTCAGCCAAAGAAAAGCCTTCAAGTGAGCGCGATACGTACAGTGAGCCGTTTTTGATGCAAGACCAAATGACATTAAAAAATAAGAGTGACCTTGTAGTGACTGGAGAGGTGACCATAGTTCAGCCAGCAAGGAAATGGAATCAGAGTCATGCAGATACAGAAAAGGTAGCTAATTTTCACAGGTCTGAAGGTGAACGATACAAAAAAGCACCTGCAGTGGTTCCTCAGAGAGATTATTCATCTATAAAACTTTCAAGATCAGCAAAAGAAAAGCACATGCATGAACATGGGCCACGAAGAGAGTCACATTTATCACGTGAAAGGATTGAGTTAAAAAGTAAGAGTGAGTGCTATGTTAGTGAGGAGGAGGCTTTGACTCAAAGGATAATGAAATGGCAACATGATGTTTTGAGTGAACAAGAGAATGTAGTTCCCTTGGAGCCTGATTGGGAGCCTTTTGCGGGGAAGGCTGAGGATACTGCTGCAAACAAAGTTGTTGAGCCATCCAGTCAGTCATTACCGAGAAGAACAACAAAGGAAATGTTCTGTACTGATGATTCCACTGAAGACTATGGGCTGGACACATCTAAAATGCAAATGCAATTTCAGAGTCTTTCTCAAGAAGATAGTGAAAAGTTACGAACTGAAAGTGACTATCTTGTCAGTGAAGAGGAGGCTCTAGCTACACGCATTAAAAAATGGCAGCAAGACATTCTCACTGAGCAAGAGCAGGAGGAAAATGTTGAGTTAGAATCTAACTGGACTATCACTGAGCATCTGCAACCTTTGACTCAAAAAACTGATGATGGCTTTGAATCCACTGGTGTGCATGTAGCAGATCCTGCTCATTCTGGAATAACATCAAAAGCTTTGGTTGAAGTGGACAAATCCAGCACTCATGGTTATCGTAAAGATTTGCCCCAGGATAACAGTGAGAAGTGGATTGAGAGCCAGAAGAATCCTGCTGAGAAAATAATAGATTATCCAGGTCCTGCGAAAGATATGGGGGTCTGCAGCATGACAGAGCACCAAAAGTTGCTTTCAAAGCAAGAACCTGCAACTGTTCTAGATGAAACAGTCAAATCTCGTGCACCAGTCTTTCTCACAACTTTGCTGCCAAATATAAAAGTAAGAAGAGGAGAAATGACTGATCTACAATGCCAGTTTCATGGAGACCCAAAGCCAGTGGTTTGTTGGCTTAAAGATGGACAGGCTATAATAAGAAATCCAGACTTTGATGTGCGAATACGAGAAAAATCATCAACGTTGACAATTTACTATCCAACAAAAGACCATCAAGGCATGTTTACGTGTAATATTTCAAACAAACATGGAAAAGCCAGTACCTCTTGCATGCTAGAAGTAACTGATGATGAACACAAGGACTGGCCTGAAACTAAGCAAAAAGTTAACATAACAGAAGAAATAGTTTTGGCTGAAGAACAAATAATAGATGAAGAACTTGAGTCATTTATGGACCTTGGTTTAGACAAAAAATACTCTTTGCAAGTACCTCACCCAGTCATCCATGTTCCTTGCTCTTTGGAATCACATACACACTCTTCTCCAGTAGAAATCAGGATAACTGCCCCAACACCAGTTCTAGACACAAGTGAGGAGATTTTTGAGCCCGTTGCTAAGACCAGTGAGGCTCCACCAGATGAGGGCACTTCTCAAATGATGAAGCACAAATTCACATTTTCTTTTGATGATGTTGGTGAGGCACCTCGGATTTATAAACAGCTAGAGGACATTAGCTGTTCTGAGGGCCAGTCTGCCATGCTTGAATGTGTAATATCTGGTGAACCAGCACCTGATGTCACATGGTTGTATGACGACCTTTCTCTTGATCCCAGCACAGATAAATACAAGTTTGATGAGCACGACAAGATTTATAGGCTTTACATTCATAATTTTACATATCTTGATGCAGGGACATATCGATGTATTGCCTCTAACAAATTTGGCCAAGTTCAAAGTGTAGCTGATGTGTTGTTTGAGTCCACAACATTGGTCAATATTGGATCTTTTTCTCATTTGGAAATGACAGAGCAAACAAGATCTGTTGGATTTTCAAGGAACATTACTCCTGCAGTTAGGCCAAAAACATCAGTAGGCACTTCCATAGCATCCAAAGAATCGGCTGCTAAAAGTGAGGAAGGTGCTTATGAGGTTTATAAATCTGTGACAACTGAAGAAAAGACACAGTCTCCAGTTGCTGATGTGCCTTCTGTACTGCAGAAAGGTGCAGCAAATGTTAAACAAGTTGCCCATTCAGGTGGACCTGCTATAACCGGTTGTGGTTTGCAGTCATCAGGGGCAGAAGTAAGTGTAACAAAACTAAAACAAGCATTTGAGACACCAAAATCTCTCATCGTCAAGCCAGATGATATAACAGTAGAATCATGTGTAGAGTCCTATTACCCTGTGGAGGACATTCCAGAATTTGCACCTCAGATCCCAGAGCATGGAGGACTGATATCCTCAAATATGCCTGGAAAGATGCTTTCTTCATTAGCTACATGTGAGGAATCCCCATTAGGAAATATCCCAGATGTAACAGAAACATTTATTATGAAAAATATAGGACCATCCATTGAAGAAACATCTATGGAGGGCAAGCCAACCTCTAGTGATTTGCATCATTTTGTCTCCCTTGCACATGTCACTGAGGTCCAACACTCTCCTACTTTAATTAGACCCCAGGCAATATTACCGGAGAAAATGAGTAATATCGCAGATACTCCTGGTAGTGGTGAAAGAAAAAACATTCAAGTAGAGAATGTGATTAAACAAAGAACAGTTGGGGCCTTTGTTAGACCAGGTGGTAGTCATCTTGAGATAGATAGCAGTGTTTTTTCTACTCAAGAAATCCCCATGTTAAACAAGCCAGATGAAGCTGAGATGCCTGTACAATCAAACACTGGCACAATTAGTCAGAGTGAAAATTATGATAAACTGTCAAACATTGAACCAAGCCAGAGTGACACACAGGAAGGTGCTGGCACTCTGAGAAATGTACCGGATATAGTGAAATCAGTTAGGGTGAAACAGAAATCTGAGGGTGCCAAGAAAGGATCTGTTGAAGACTTGGCAACAGAAAGTCTACAGCAGCAACAACAAAAAGTTTTCAATCCTAGTGCTGCTGGTATTAGACTTGAAGAGGAAGAGGTAACCTTTAGTGCTGTTTATGACTTTTATAACCCACCATCTGACTGGGGAAGACCCTTGTCACCAGAGTCAGAGATGTCCATTGAAGTGGGCAGCACATTCAGTGAGGAGATAGCAGAAATTGAGCGCTTCTACACACCTGCTTCATCCACCGAAATTTCTCAATTTCCAAAATCACCTGAATCTTTCCACACCTCCACTGAGACTCCTAGTGGTGCCATGACACCCCCCGAGTATCCATTTTCTCCAGTACAACATAAAAGACCACCAAGTAGCTCCAGTGACGGACAATACTCTCCAGCTAAGTTTCTTAGGTCCCCAGATGATGAGGGCATTGAAACAACTCCCCCAGTATTTACTATTGATGAGAACATGATTCTTCCAGAGGGCCGTGATTTGTTAGGCTTAGGGAGCCTTCAAGAGAAGGTGCAAGGAATTCCTCCAGCATTTCTTAAACCTCTTACCAAAAAAAGAGTCTTTGAAGGTGACACATTACGATTCTGTGCAGAAGTATTTGGACTACCATCTCCAGAGGTAAAATGGTTTCGAAACAAAACTAGGCTTGTCCCAGATGACAGAACTGTAATTGAAAGAGATGGCGATAACATATCATTGGAAATTCATAATGTTATAAAACCTGATCAAGGTGAATATATCTGTGAGGCAGTTAATTATGTTGGTGAAGCAAAAAGTGTTGCTCTGGTTGTTGTGAGATCTCAAGAAACAAAGATGATGCTAGCACCCCCTGCTGTTACCCATCAACATGTAATTGAATTTGATGTCGAAGAAGATGAGGATCAATCAAGGTCTCCCTCCCCACAAGAGATTTTATTAGAGGTTGAATTGGATGAAAATGAGGTGAAGGAGTTTGAGAGAAAGGTCAAAATTGTCACTATACCGGAATACACATCCGACAACAAAAGTATGATAATATCTCTTGATGTTCTGCCAAGTACATATGACGAAGATGCTGTGGATTTTGTAGCTCAAGAAAATGATGACTACAAAATAGCATTTGAAGTCACAGAGATGCCACCACGTTTTATCAATCCAATATGTGACATAGAGACACCTGAAAATACAACTGTAATGTTTGAATGCTCTTTGATGGGAATCCCTTCTCCTATAGTGTCATGGTTCAAAGGAAACATTAAGATCCCTTATGATAAGAAAAAGTACATTCATAGCTCTGATGGGGACAATCACTTCCTCAAGATCCTAAAAGTCAACACTCAGGACAGTGGCATTTACACATGTCGAGCCATTAATGTTGTGGGCGAGACACTTTGTAAGGCATCGCTTTTGGTCTTGAACCCACAAGCCTGTTCAGGAAAGGCTAGGGGAAGAGAACTCACTGCTGTGTCTCTAGGCAGTGCCATAGTTCAGCCTCAGAAATTTGACTTGGTTGTTGGAAATTCATCTTTTGATGGTGAACAACCATCAGAGATTGAGCTTGAGTTTGAGTTTCCACAGGAAGCTGATGAGTCTCAGAAAGCTGTAAGACTGGTAGCTATGACAGATAATGAAGTCAGTGAGCAGGGAGAGAAATATGTTAGCATCAATTTTGATGTCTTTGCTGAACCCTCAAAAGAAGACAAAATTGAATTCAAAGGCAAATCAACCAACATGTGTAGTTTTCAATTCCAAGTTATAGAAACACCACCAAAATGTATAATACCATTGCAAGACATCACTGCAGCAGTAGGAACACCTGTAATGCTTCAGTGTTTAGTGAGTGGAAAACCAAACCCTGTAGCCGAGTGGTTCAAGGACGGTGCTCCAGTGACAAACCCGAGATATATTATTCAGGAGAAAGCATCAGGGCATTTCAGTTTACTGATAACAAATGCAGTTCAAAGTGATGCAGGTGAATTCAAATGCATTATCCGTAATAAAGCAGGCAGCACTGAAACAATGGCCTTGCTCAAGGTAATTTAAGTTATTTGCTTCTTTATATATTTTTTTTTATGGAAGCAGCTGTCACTATGTTTGAAGTAAATGCACAGTACTGAGAATCCAGATAGCTTACTTTTCACAATATACACTGCCTGGCCAAAAAAAAAAAAAGTACCACACACTTGCAGTCGTGCTTAAAAGTTTGTGAACCCTTTAGAATTTTCTATATTTTTGCATAAATATGACCTAAAACATCATCAGATTTTCACACAAGTCCTAAA
>JAODHV010002092.1:0-10141 GCA_027576555.1 Plicofollis layardi | reverse complement strand
CTTTTTCTCTTTATATATTTTGCTGCTGTAACAATGTAAATTTCCCCTTGTGGGATAATAAAAGGCTATCTTATCTTGTCTTTATGTGACTAATACTAAGTAAAATGAGCATTACTCACAAGGTTGCACATCTTCTGGTAAAGACGAAGGTTACACGGCATCAGCTTCCAGAAAACACTGAAATTTTACTCATGCCTGCTTTCAGACAGTGTGTTTGAGTCTGTCAGTGTGTCTGAACATGTGTGTGTGTGTGTGTGTGTGTGTGTGTGTGTGTGTGTGTGTGTGTGTGTGTGTGTAAAGGAGAAAGTAGCTAGGGGCGGCAGTGTGCAGTGGCAGCATTAAGGAACGTCAGAAGCTGAAAGCCTGTCTACCTCTCCCTCGCGCTTCACATTGTTCTTGCCATGCAATCTGAATTCCTGTTGAGGTAAAGAGATTCCTCTCCGTGTAATGGGCTATTATGTTTGCTCAGCTCCTATTCAAGCTCTAATGACTTACGCCACTGTTGAGGTCCCCAGAGACTCCCTTGCTTGAATTGATAGGAGAAGGCCTTTGTTTCAATGCTCTATCAGAAGCAAACTATACTATCTGAAGATCTGGTGCAAATTCCCTTGCTGGGAATATATTTCTCATTTGTTTGTGATGATTTTGTATAGGAAAGATATAAAATGCTATTAGAAAAGCACAGTAAAACTGCAATTAACTTCGTGGTTACAGGCAAATTTTGGCTGCAGTCAAAATTAAATTGTGATTTTAATTGTGTGACATAGATTTGATGCTATTTTGTACTTCCATTAGCTGGTAGAAGGGTTTTATGTACCAAGGTGTGCTTTATTCTGTATAAAGACCCTCTAATAAAGGTGTTTTTTGTACTGTTTTAAACATTAGAAATGACGACTAAATTAAAGTCAGATGATATCACTGCCATATTATTTACCTTATACACATTACTCACACTGACAAATTTAAAAAAATGGCCACACAATCTTGAAGTTTCAGAATCCGTAATATCCACTTTTGCAGAACCAGGAGATGTTTAGAGAACTGAGAGTTTAGATGATCGAGGTAAATTTATGGTGTACTTATATGAACTGTGCACTGGCAAAATGTAAGTAAACCAAAATAAGACATGAACAAAATCAATTGCACTTTAAATAATATTAATTATTTATTTCCTATAATGCAGACCACAAGTGTGGCTACGGTATGACAGCATTTCATAGAAATATGATAATCAGTTGGGCCAATATGGCTTGATTTTAAATTAATTCATTTTACACAAATGCTTTAATAAATATATATATTTGCATTGATTATAGTTTCGGCTACATCAGTATACAGCTTGTAAAAAGAACTGAACATTAAAGATGATTAAAAAATAGAGTATCTAATATTGTAGCAAAATAAACATCCTCCCAATTTTCTTAATTAGCATTGTTCAAAACATTCTGCATGTCACCAGACGCACTTCTGCACTGTATATGGATGTAGCACTCGACTAGTCCTGCTATAAAAAAAAGTCCCAATTCAAATACATACGTTTCCATGACTATACTGTAAGCAATTAAGGTGAGTTTAACTTCATGATTTCAAAGAGGTCCTTGTTTTGTTTCCCTTTGAAACTTATCCACAATGTCAAAAGCTTCCCAGTGAAAGCACTATCACCATGGGTGCCAGCTGTGTGTAAAGGTCCAGCACATCTCAGCAAATGCAAGGCATATGATCACTTATTGGCAGCTTCAGGAGAAGGATGTCTCAGGTTGGAAAGCTACTTTCTCAGCATGGTGTGTAAAGTCCTGCACCATGTGTGTGCCTCTAGGACGCAGCCCAGTCTTGTGTGTTGAGGGACAACCTCATTCTCCATTTCTCCAGGAGCAGCTGAAGCGGCCTGGTGGCCCTTACAACTCTTTCACGACCCCTACAGCCAAAGCAAGCACACCTGGGTTAGATCAGCTTTTTTAGTTCACAAGTGCTGGAGATTGGTTCTCTTGTTATGACAACTAATGAAAGCAACCTAACATTTTATATTTTTGCCAATTTTAGTCAATAATGACGAGAAAACTAAGACTCATGTACATTACTGGCAACATCATAATTTGCCAAGATAAAGAAATATGAAACAGTTCATACTTTCTTCACAAGTCTGAGACCCAGTGTCAGTGAGAGTCCATCACATCACTTACAGTGTTCTAACAGACTACGGTAGGCTTCTCTCATTGACTCCTTTCTCATTATTTTCTCTACACTCTTAGAAAATAAAGTACATTATTGTACTTTAAGAGGTACTACAGCTTGTCACTGGGGCAGAACTCTCGAAGGTACTTATTTGTATCATTTACTGTATATACCACTTGTGAGGCACACCACGATACAGATGCGAGTAGGGAGTCAGACTCTTGCGGTTACCAGAGGACCAGCCCCCCACTGTAACCATAGTTATGTAATAGACAAGAGGCCGAGGGCTACCGAAACAGAGGTTGGTGCCGCCCAGCGTGCTTTAAGGGCCTGGTTAGTACTGGGACAGGAGACTGCCTGGGAAGACCAGGTCCTGTCATGGGAGGGACTCTGACTTTGATATACTGCTTGGGAACATATATGGCCTTAAAGGAGAACTGAAGTCATTTTTAAACTTGCTTTATTTCTAAATTAACGTGTTATTCAATTATGTTTTTGGTTTTAGTAACCTTATATCGTGACTCGAATTGGCAACTACTTGCAATTAAATATTATACTTACCGGCCTATTTGGTTTTTAGCCATGTTGAATTTAGTTCGTTTGGTTCACAGCAGGCGTCGCTTATCCGCGCGATCTTCACGAGACTTGTGCAAGACTTTGAAATATGAAGTGTCAGCCAGGTGTCAGTGTCGCCATATTCCAAACAAAATATTGCACAAAAACGAGTTTAAATGACGATTACTGCCTACTTTTTTCAAACTTTCCTGAAAACAAACAAAGCTTCCAGCTTGATTACGTCAGCATTTGAAAGAGGGTGCGCGCATCTTTTGACGACGTTGGCAGATGTCGGTCACTTTGATTTCCGCTGTACGTTTTACTTCCGTCCTACGATGTCTCGCACAGGTCTCAACGAATCTCGTTTACAGCCAATGCTTTGACATATGGACTGATATATTACAGAGCATATTTCACACACTCAGAACTTGCGATAGCAGCAACAAAATAGCTGTCAGAAATGCATTCCTATATTTAATAAAATGAGAAATGGAATTTTGATGATATAAAAATAATTCCAGATTTCTGTAGAATTAAACCTCAGGGTTGTGTTGTGTGTGAATACTGTGATTTTATACTGAAGAGGTTCTCATAAATATTTAATCACCGGGCTCAGTGCACTTAGTTTTGCTCTGTTTTTTTTATTTCTGTGTGCTGTAGTTTTAGGATTTTGTTTTTGTCGCTCAAAATAAGTATAAAAACAGAACACATGCCTGTTAAATGATTAATAAATATTAATTATTGACTTGAAGTCTACAATTTCTTTTCAAATATTACTGTGTGTGTGTGTGTGTGTGTGTGTGTAGTGGAAGTGAAAAAGGAGGCGGAGATTCCAGCAGAAGCAGCGAAACAGGAAGAGCGAGAGGCTGCGATTAAACCCCCCGCAGCTTCAGGAAGCACAAAACCTCCACCTGAGAAACGAGCACGCCTGCAGTGACACACACACACACACACACACACACACACACACACACACACACACTGCAGTATTTAACCCCCAACCCTCACCAGAAATCTCTTTTTTATTTCTTGTAAATCTTGTTTGTTGTGTAAATACTGAATCCTCTTTATTTTTTTTATGCATCTTGACTTTTGTATGAACTCCAGTAGAACAGTGAATGGAAGCTGATACTCGTCATTAAACTTGTTGTTGTTGTTAGGTGGGAATGTGCTTTTATAAATCAATAAAAACAGTTTGGCTGTTAAAGTGAACAGTGTGATATTTGGGTGTCGGTTCTTGAGTCCGTAAGGCCGTGTAGAATCCACTGTAGATATGAATGTGTGGTTTTCATTCTATAGATTAAATATATGCTGTTTGAAGCCACTAAGGACTTTTATTGCTGTAACACTATAGTATCATTAGCATAATAAATATATTGTTAATGAGGGCAATTATTACTGTAACACACAGTAGACCTGGGGGCAGTTATTCTAATAAACTGTACATAGTTATTAATGTTATAATAAATCAACACCTAAAAAAGTTGGTGATTAGAAAATGCTTTATAGTTTTATTGCTTTCACTCTCAGGAAATGTTCATTCCTCCTGATTTTAAAGCCAGATCTGGTCTTGGAATTATTCACCGAAATGTTCGAGGTCTACTTCCTAAACTTGATCTCATAAATATTCGGGCAGATTCAGCGGTTGTGGATGCTCTGGTCCTGTCTGAACCTCGGCTCAAGAATTCCAGCACAGACAAGGACGCCTCAGTTAAAGGTTACAGTGTTTTCTGTTGTGACCGTTTCAGAAAAGGTGGGGGCCTCGTTAGAAATACAGAACAAATCTCATGATGCCATTTTATCATCTGTATCTCTCAGCAGACTATATGAATTCCTTGCTTTGAAGTTGGAACTTCTTAAAGGTGATTTTATCACGATGGTTGGTTGCTGTAGACCATCTCAGCAAGCACCGAGGCTTTATCATCTTTGAATAACCAACTATCAACCTTACATTTTCACGAGATCCTTCTTATTGGTGATTTTAACTGGGATTTGTTATCTTCTGTCTCTGACAGTTTTAAATTATCTGTGATTCTTTGAATCTGATGCGGCTAATTAATAGCCCAACTCATCCAAATCTTAAATGTCCAGAGAAATCTTCTCTTCTTCACCTATTTTTAACAAATGCTCCTCATTAGTCTGTGAAGATTCTCAGTCATCCAGGTACATAGTAATCTGTGGTTGGTAGAAGAGAGCAACTGGACCTGCTTGAAGATTCTTGAAAACGTTTCAGCTCTCATCCGAAAGGCTTCCTCAGTTCTGTCTGATTAATTCTGATTCTCTGATGATCCATGAGAGGATAAATACCTGATGCTCCCTATTAGTCAGACAGAACTGAGGAAGCCTTTCGGATGAGAGCTGAAACGTCTTCAAGAATCTTCAAACAAGTCCAGTTGCTCTCTTCGACCAACCACAGATTGTTCAGGTAGTTGTTCTGCCGGATAATTAGCCCCTTCCCATTAAAAAAAAAAATGTTGGCGTAGCAACAGGTGATAGATGGCGCAGTAACATATTTAACCAGCAGATGCCGCTATTGGCCTCATCGCGATGCGGCTGTATTTTAATGGTCTATGCATGCATGGATGCAGCAGATTTTTTTTTCCCGGGGGGAGGTAGTCAAGCCGGGGGGGCAGTTGTTGCCAAGGCGGCCGCCCTAACTATAAAGCGCTGCGGGAAACCCTGCTATTCATGTTAACAACAACAACTGACATTAGCTTAGCAACAATGGATTCACCAATTTGAACACCTAACTGCCCTACCATGTCTGTGAGGTGGCGAATGTCCTCAACATCACTGCAGGGTGTGGAAGTCAGGGGACCCTCCCTCATTATCCCACCAACAGGAGTCCAACCAGGGCTCAAACCTAACCCTGATTCTGCACAACCATCAGGTTTGAATGTCCCACAGCTCTACTGTCAGCAACATCATTGAACCAAACACCCCTACCTTTAGGTAAAGTAGGACTACCAAACCCATCCATCGTCATCTCAGCAGCTGCTTTTAACCATTAAATGTACTTGCGTTGTGTATGTACACAGAAACAAAATGGAGTAGAAAAACAAGTTAACGGAGTACAAGAATAATATATATCAGCAATTAAAAGTCATCAACTCACTGAGGGTAAAAAATAAATAAAGCAGAGTGCCCTGAACCACAGTCTCTCATCAACCTGACCGCATAAAAATTTTGAAATGTAGATCAGGATAGCACAGCATCCACGGCGATGAGCATCAAGCTGATCTGAAGATCCAAAGGGTCACGGCACCAGTGTAACGGCTGTGTGGTGTTTGGGCATGAAGGAAGAGGACTCGAGATGCTGCTTTCCTGTATTTATTTTCTCCCCTGCAGAAGACATCAACACAGATTATAAATCTTCTGTCTCTTCCTTCCTACACCTCTGCTCCCTCAGCAGAACACAACAGGACTGTCGGGGCGGAGGGGTGGGGCTACAGAAGCCCAGGAGGAACGAAAAGGGCAGAGTGCAGGAGGGTAATTAACACAGGGAAAATTTATAAAATAATGGTAAATGAAAATAACTTGGAGATAAAATTCATAAATACTCAAAATAATCATAAAATGATAAATACAACTTACAAATACAAATTGGAAATAAATATTTAATAAAGTGCATTTTTAACTCTGTTACACTGGCGCCAACATTATCATAACACAACCTGATAAAAACAGCAAAAAGCTACGCTAATAAACAGCGGTCAGATATTCCACTCACTAAACGCGTTTCATAAATGAGGAGTTGTGGAGTTCTTCAGGTTATTTGTCGATATTCCCGCGCGAGCTTTGCTAACTAGCTAGCTGGCTAATATCAGCTGAATGTTCTTTCTCCGCGCGCTGCCTTTTTGTCCCGGTATGTTCTCGCGCGCGCCGCCAGAAAAATACAGCATTAAAAGCGGCGGAGTAAAAGCTGTGAGTGTCAGTGAGAGCGCGAGACTCTCCGCACTAATCCGGTGCGAGTGTCGCGCGCGGCTCTGTTCGCTTCCGCTAAAGTGAATCACTCATTTTGAACTTCGTTAACGGATCGAGAGAATCGGTTCTCTAAACCGACCGAATCGAGATGTATCGAATCGACTGTCTAAAGAGCGCCTCGGAACTAGAACTCATAAACTCCTGTTTCAGTCAGAATCCACAGCTCAGGGCCTCCATTAATATTTATTATCCAGTTCAGTTAAAATGACTCTGAATATTTAATATTAATGAGATGAACTCTCCTCCTTTTTTCATGACCGTCTCTGGGATATCGGCGTGACCATGTTTTCACCTCTCCGCCTGCCCAGTGACCGTCATGATGGACGAGCAGCAGGTCGAGGTCCCGGCCGAGGTGGGAGACGCGGAGATGGACGGGGCGATCCGAGGAATCCTGTGTGCAGCTGCAGGAGAAGCGGCGACAGAAGGAGAGGCGTCCGGGTGCGACGGCGAGGGCAGAGGGACTCAGGAGGGCAGCCCCGCCCCAGCCCAAACTCCAACCTCGCGCAAGTGGAGCGCAGTGTGGGTTCACTATCGCAAAGTGGACCAGGAGAAGAAGGCACTGTGTTTACTCTGCATGGAGAAGATCCAGCACCAGAGCAGCACCAGCAACCTCATTCGGCACCTGCAGAACAAGCACCCGACTGAGTATGCCCAGCTTGAAGAGCATTCACAGAAACGACCCCCTAAACGCAAAACCGAGGATCCAGATTACGTCCCCGCAACTTCACCAAAAACTCGCACTGTGCCGGCCAGCCGCGTTGTCCCGTCTCAGCTCAGCAGCAGTCTCACAGGTACACGTCTCCCCGGGTTCTTTTTCTGTCTCTTCACACACGGTCATAAATTAGTCTGACTTGCTTTAAAAATAATTTTACACCCGTCATGTGATGATTTAAATGCTTTTTACTTGGACTTTAGAAATGGAAAGGTGTGAGGGTTTCCACATAATTCATTTATGATGCGTGTGTGTGTGTGTGTCCTGCTGTTTTAAAACTCCGTAAAGACATTATTTTGTGAATTTAAATTTTTGTTGTCTGTGTCAGTAGTTGACTGGAGTGACGGGCGGAGGATCCTGGAGCGCGAGCGCGAGCTGACCGAGGCGTTGAGGCGTGTGCAGCAGGAAGAGGGAAGGAGTTTGCAGCAGCAGAGAGATTTAATGCAGCAGATCCGAGAGCTGGATGCAGAACGGCGAGCTCTTCAGAATCAGAAACGCGAACAGGAGGACGAACATTACAGACTGAAGAGGGAAAAGGAGGAGCTGGAAACCATCAAGATGGAGCTCCAGAAGGAAAAGGAAGAACTCCAGAAGGAGAAGCTGTTTAAGGCCAAGGAGGAGTTTCGGAAAGAGAGGGAGGAGTTGGAGAGACAGAGACGGGAAATGCATCGAGAGGGACAGATACAGGGCCAAGTGTCAGAATTTTACAACTGTTGATTCGTCTTCGTACTTCAGTTAACGCAAGTTCTTTGTAATTTTTAAGATGTTTAGTGAACGTAGCTGACCGATTTCATTACTCTGCCTTCCCCCCTCCTCTGGACGTACTCCATGTTGAGACGGTGGTGATAAGGAGGACGTTTTTTCCTGTAAATGATGCATTTCACTGTGTGATTTTTAAGTTCTGCAGAACTCAATACAGCGTTCTCTCGCACTCCTGTCACCGAGCCGTCCTTTTCTCATCACCTCAGTGTCTGGGGTTAGAGTCTGAAACCTGACGGTCACTTCTCTGTTCCACTGCACAAAGTATTGGCACCCCTCTGCCCTATCCATCTGTGAACCAAAACCACTGATCGGAAATTATTTGTGTGATGGTTTATTACAGACGTGTTACTGTCGATTTTGTTTTGTACTGAACCAATTACTCATTAACGATCATTTTCCATGGCCCCATCTTTTAGCAAAACAGCTGTAAACGCAAGCTGTAGACGGTAAACCTAAAGTTCGAGTTCACTAGAAAGATCTGAACAAAATTATGAATTGTATTTTCTGAATGTTCTTCCATCTAGATTTAGTTTTATTAGCTGGAAAAAAAATGAGAGAGAGAAAGACTGTCCCACATGCTAGCAAGTAATTTTTTTTTTTACTCTTTTGTTCATTTTATAAATGAAACACGAAGCGAGGCTTTTGAAAGTTGACAGATACATCACCCAATATCGGAAAAATGTTTCTTGTTCATATGTTTAATGCTTTATGCATAAAGCATAAAATATTACTGTTCAATATATACAATTGTATTTTCAAAAGCAGAAGAAATTAATTCTAATAGTTAAAAATATCACCCTGCTACTATTCATCTAGCAAGTCCTACTACCAAAAAAAAAACAACTTGTTGAGCATGTCGAGTTTTGCCTCTGCTCCTGATTAAATAAAAACATTTCAGAAACACTCTGATTGCACAAATCATTAAATATAAATGCCAACAATCTCACAGGTTAGTTTGTAGTTTTAAAGATGAAGGCCTCGTGAGTCCTGAGGGTCAGGATGTCGGTGAATGTTAAAGAACTCATGAATAAATGAGATACAGGACTGTGAGCTTCACTCAAAGAGAGAAAGGGAAAGATTTCAAAGCTGTTCCCAGACTCAGTCGGCGCCACGGCGCACGCGCAGACTTCCGGGCTCTGTGTGAGATCTGCTCCTCACAGTGTGGAGGTAAGTTATAGCCACCAAAACAATCTTTATAAGAGACTTTTAAAAAGAACCTAGCCAGCCTGTCACCTCCATATGAGAATCCGCCACGGTTGCCTCTCTGCTGTTTTTTGTAATTATACAAAGTAAATATGATGGTTATTAATGTTTATTTTATGCTAGTTGTAGAATATAAACCCTTTCTTTTTACCAGGCATATTGTTTCTATAATATCAATTGAATATTGCGATGATGACTGAATTGTTTGGAACCTTTATTTAAACAACAGGGTAGTCCAGTCAGTGGCGAGATGCCTCTGCTATCAAAAGGAGCCTGGTATATACACACACATACATCTTACAATAAATAGAAACTAAAAAAATTATATATAAAATAAATTTAACTACATTACTTACAATATACATTCAATACTCAATCCAACAAGCACAAAAAAATTTATTTTTTGTACTTATTGTTAGACCAAACATCGAATGCACACTACAAATGCAGATTTAGTGTAAAAGTATAATTATATTGAATTTGAAATAGACCCCTCCCGAATTCGCCCAGACGCCCACGAAACAAAGGCCAAAATCCGAGACCAAACCAATCACTCATCAAAGCCGACCTCGACCCATGACCACCGCTCCACGAGCATCCAAGCGAATCCAGGAAAGGTCTAATGATCATCAACTATAATTGTAACCTATTAAAAATTATACATCCATGATAATACAATGATTTCTTAGCCAGCTCGGTTCTTACCCTTGGTAAATGTAACATATTGCTTTGTCTAGTGAACCTGTTGTGTAT
>JAODHV010002018.1:0-10156 GCA_027576555.1 Plicofollis layardi | reverse complement strand
CTGACATCCAGCAATTCTTGCTCAGCCAGTTTGCGTCCTCTCTCGGTCTGCTCTACCAGGGATCTCAGTTCATCCAGTTCAGCCTGCAGCAGATTGTTGCGTCTCTCCACAATAGCAATGTTCTCTTTGAGATCATCATTAGCACGGAGAGCATCATCCAGCTGCAGTTGCATATCCTACAATGTAAAAAGAATCACAATGAGATAATTGTAGAATACATAAGTAATTAGAAACATACTGTAGATTCCATCATGCTTTCCATCATAATTACATTTGTTCAGAACATACCTTCATATGTCCATGGAGACTCTTGAGTTGTTTCTGGGCCTCTGTAGCCTGCCTGTTAGCCTGGTTCAGCTGGATCTCCATCTCATTTAAGTCTCCCTCCATCTTCTTCTTCACTCTGAGAGCTTCATTTCTGCTGCGAGTCTCAGACTCTAGAGAGCTTTGCAGTGTATCCACCACTCTTTGATGATTCCTCTTGGCCTGCTCCATCTCCTCATCCTTTTCGGACAGCTTACGTTCAATGTCAGCCTTCACCTGGTTGAACTCCAGTTGGGCCCGCAAGATCTTTCCTTCTTCATGCTCAAGGGAAGCCTAATAGTTCACAGTTCAATCAAAGCTAAAATCTATATATTTTTTTCACTCACTATCCCATGATTGCTATTTTATCCTCCAATTGAAATCGACAGCTGCAGAATATATGATCTACATAAGATGCAATCAATAATAATGATGTACCTCAGCCTCCTCCAGAGCAGACTGAATCTCCGCCTTTTCCTGTTCTAGCTGCTTACGGATTTTCTCCAGTTCGTGGATGCTCTTGCCAGTCTCGCCAATTTGCTCAGTGAGGTCAGAAATTTCCTCTGTTTATCAGGAAAGAATGTGCTCGTCAGTATATGTTGAATAGTACTCAAATGTTCTAGACCTATGAAACAAACATGGGTACCTTGGAGGTTCTTGTTCTCCCTTTTCATGGTCTCCAGATGATCCAGGGACTCCTCATATGAGTTCTTTAGTTTGAAGAGCTCAGTGCTGAGAGATCTGGCCTCCTTTTGGGAGCTCTCCAGCTCGGACTGCGATTCTTCATATTTCTGCTTCCACTCAGCTAGGACCTGGTAGATTGCAACAAAAACATATTTACAAAACTAGACATTTGAACAGAGGGCAATATTATCAACATTACAATGAGGAGAATAATAACCTTGTCGAAGTTCCTTTGTTTCTTGTCCAGAGCAGCAGCAGCAGCATTAGATCGTTCAACATCAACCATGAGATCTTCAATCTCATTCTGCAGCCGGTGTTTGGTCTTTTCCAGAGAGGAACATTTGGCATTGACAGCTTCCACAGCTTCTTCTGCATCTTGCAGACGCTGAGCAAGTTTCTTTCTACATGCCAGAACAGCAAATGTTTCAATAGATTTTTAACACTGATCATTTCTTAACATGAAAAATGAAAATCACGACATGGAAAAATGAAGATTTTGATGGCTTCTGATTTCTTACTTCGCATCCTCCAGCTCTTCTGTTCTTTGGATAGCATCAGTTTCATACTTGGTTCTCCACTGAGCTACCTCAGAGTTTGCTTTGGAAAGACTGCGCTGTAGCTCAGCTTTAGCCTCCTGCTCCTCCTCATACTGCTCTCTTAGTAGGTCAGCGTCATGACGAGCCGACTGCACTGCATGAGCCAGGGCATTCTTAGCCTGAAAAAAAAAAGAAGTGTTTGATTGTTTGTTTTTATTTAATTTTGCACTTTGTGAAAGGTTTTGAAGCACCAGTTGTAGAAATACCTTGACTTCCTCTTCAAGTTGTCTCTTGAGATCTTCAATCTGTTGAGTATACGACTGCTTGCTTCTGGTCAGCTGAGAGACCAAGGAATCCTTCTCTTCCAGTTGTCTTGTGAGTTCACCTGGATTACAAATTGATTTCATTTATATTTGTGTGTTATACATTACACCTGGAACATATGCCCTCATCCTTTAGCTTAGTCCTCACCATTCTCCGTCTGCAATTTAGCTTTCTGCATGCTAAAGTCATTGATGCTGCGTTGTCCTTCCTCAAATTTAGTCCGATACTCCGTCATCTGGTCCTCGAGAGTCCGGCACATCTTTTCAAGATTTGCCTGGACCAAAGAATAAAGACAATCAACCTTAAGGCAAACAAACACCCACCCACCCCAACTTATAATATTTGACAGCAAAATGTTTACTTTGGCCTTGCTTCGCCTTGAATAATCAACATATTTTGATGTGCTCTTCTTAAACTATATGTACATATCCGTATACACCGTACATAATCATTCATTGCTACCTTGGATTTAACAATCTGCTCCATGTTGGAGACCACATCATCTAGCTCCAGTCTCAGCTCACTCTTCTCCTTCTCAAGCTTCTGCTTGACTCTCTGAAGGTTGTCGATCTGCTCTCCCAGGTCTGCTACACTGTCAGCATGTTTCTTTCTTAAAGTTGCAGCAGTGGCCTCATGTTGCAGAGTGGCCTCTTCAAGGTCTCTGCGCAGTTTCTGGAACTCAGCCTCTCTCTTCTTGTTCATTTCAATCTGGGCAGCAGTGGCACCACCAGCCTCCTCCAGTCTCTCACTGATCTCCTCCAGTTCTCTTGCCAAATCTGCCCTTTGTTTCTCAACCTTGGCACGGGCAGCTCTCTCAGCCTCCAACTCTTCTTCCAGTTCTTCTATACGAGCCTAGAGTATGAGTTTGTGGTAAGCACACCAGGCATAATTAGAGAAATCACTATCCCAGTAAGGTATCAGATTACCTGCAACTCTTTGAGTTTCTTTTGAAGTTGGGCTGCCATTGCTTGCTCATCCTCAATTTTGCTGTTGAGTTGGCTGATCTCAAAGTCTTTTCTGTGGTTTTGATAAACATATGTAGATGCATCTTCAGTAGGAGTTTAACAATACATTATTATTCCATTGTTGTTGCTAGCAACTTACTTTTTCAGCCTCTCCTCCAGCTGTTGTTTGTCATTTTCCAGGTCCATAATATTCTCCTGAGTCAATTTTAAATCACCTTCAAGTTTTCTCTTAGCTCTCTCAAGGTCCATGCGGAGCTTCTTTTCCTGTTCCAGTGATCCCTCAAGCTGGAGGAAAAATAGTTTTGGTATTACATCTCTTTTCATGAGATGAATATTTCATACCCATGACTGTGTAACAAATACTAACATCATCAACTTGCTGCTCCAGTTTAGCTTTTGCTTTGGTCAGAGTGTTGACTTTGTCCTCCTCACTCTGCAGATCATCCAGTGTTTGCTGGTGAGCTTCCTGGAGAGCTTTTTTCTCCTTGGTCAGCCTGGCAATGATTTCATCAAGAGCTGCCATTTCCTCAGTCAGGTTTTTAACCTGTAAAAGGAGAACATTTTGTTGAATGTCTTCAAAAAACATTGCTCTTAATTGCTTCAAGCTTATAGTACCAACCAAAGGTTTGGACACACCTTCTAATTTAACTGTTTTTCTTTAATTTTATTAATTACAAGACAATGTCTTAAAGTAATAATGGATGTCATTTCTCTTTACTTAGTTGAGCGGTTCTTGACAAAATACTACAGTTGTAGAAAAGGGCTACAGTATTTACTGTATTTTTATTATTTACTATTTACTGTTTTATGGTCTCAAGTGCATTAAGAAGGCAATAAATTGCACCAATTAACTTTGACGAGGTACAGCTGTTAATTGAAAAGCATTCCAGGTGTCTACCTCATGGAGCTGGTTAAGATAATGCCAATAGTGTGTGAAGCGTCATCAAGGTAAATGGTGGTTACTTTGAAGAATCTAAAATATCAAATACATTTTGTTGTTTTTTTAAAAACACTTTTTTGTTTCCCACATAATTCCATATATGTTCAATATGTTATTTCATAGTATTGATGTCTTCAGTAAAATACAGAACCACCTATAAATGAGTAGATGTGTCCAAACTTTTGACTGGTACTGTATGTATAGTAAACGTCAACCTTATTCTCAGTGGCATGCTTCTCCTTCTCCACTTTGGCCAGAGTAAGTTCCAGATCATCAATATCTTTCTTCAGTTCAGAGCATTCATCCTCCAGCTTTCTTTTCTTAGCTGTCAGCTCAGAATTCATTTCCTCTTCGTCCTCCAGTCTTTCGGTCAACTCTTTGCATTTTGCTTCAAGTTGGATCTTGTTCTTAATCAGACCTTCACATCGCTCCTCAGCATCACATAGATTATCTTGCTCCTGTTTTGGGGGGAAAAAATGAATTTAATTTTTTTTTTTTTTAATTCTGGTCTCTCAGAGGGAAAAAAAAACCCCAGATGCATGATATCCACATTTTTCAAATCATAAACTCACAGCCTGGACTTGGAGCTGCAGGTCATTTTTCTCTTGGAGAAGCGTGACCATTTTCTCCTCAAGTTCTTTTCTGCGGGCTTCAGATTTAGCATAAGCCTCTTTTAGTTTCAGGAATTCTTCCTTCATGTTGGCCATCTCTTTCTCTGCTTCAGCTGACCTTAACAGGGGTTTAATCTTGAAGTATAGTTTCATCCAGGGCCAATTCTTGACACCCATGAAAGCACGGACATTCCACTGGATCACAAGCAAGGCATCCCTACAATTCATGGAATGTTAATGTATTTTTTGAAGTTATGGAAAATGCCTTGAGCATTATTAACACAATGTAGAGTCTTACCTGCGTTCAACCATCTTCTGGAACTCAACTCTTGAGAGAAGACCCCGAGCACAAGCCTGAAAACGAGTGATGATTAGGGCAAGACGATCATCTCTCATCTCTTCAAGGAGACCCAGGAGACCAGCCTTGAAGAACACCTTGAATAACAACATATAATCTCAGTATGCATACTACGTTTTATTTACTGTGAAATGACTTTAGCTTTCCAGTAATAATGCAAAACTAATATGATTCATAGTACTGAACCTTAGTGTGTCCAAACTTGTACTGATTATGGTCAATGTCCAATGAACCCAACAATTTCTCAGCTCCCTTCCTACTGTCAATGAACTGCCCTTCAGGAATAGCAGCAGGATTCAAAATACGATATCTGCAAATAAATTATTGAAGAAAGAAATATTTAGGTATTTAAGAAGACTGTGGTTTAATGCACAAATATTACAGTTATTATTGGGAAATTAATTTCTTTTACTTGAAAATTGCAGATGTAATCACGCCCAAAGATATAAATTGATTGGTGTTGACACCTACAAAAAGTATCCAGCTTTTTTCTCTTTTGGAGTATTTATAAGCTGTGTTGTACAATCCCCACAAAAATTATTGGAATGGGAAGGCCAGTTCTTTTGTTTTTGCTATACACTGAAGACACTTGGCTTAGATCAAATGATGATATTAGATGATTCATCAGAGTTTCTGAACATGGCACCTTTGGGAGTAGACCATCCAATTCCTCCGTGAGAACTAGTATAGGAATAGACAGTCAAAGTCCCTTCCCACGCCATGTGGCGCATAGGGTGGTGCCAATCTCCATTTCCGTAGCCCTCGGCCTCTTGCCTATTACATAGCTAGGGTTACAGTGGGGGGATAGTCCTCTGGTAACCACGAGAGTTTGACTCCCCACTTGCATCTGTATTGCAGCGTGCCTTGCCAGATGGCAGTAGGTACCATTTTTATGAGGGTCTTTGGTATGACCCGACCGTGAGTAGAACTCTCAATCTCCCGATCGAGAGGCAGACACGCTAACCACTAGGACAACTCACGGTATAAGAATAGATAGTCTTAAGTTAAGAAAAAAAAAATTGGTTGCATATTCCTTGCAGTAATTGCATCAAGCCAGTGAAGTACTGACATCACCACACTGTTGTATTGTTTTGTGATGCTTTTCCAGGATTGCACCCCAGCTTCTTTCAGTTGTTGTTTGTTTTGGGGGGGTTTCTCCCTTCAGTCTCCTTACACTTTGACCCTGATGAAGTCTTTTGTTGTGTTGGCAGTGTGTTTTGGGTCATTGTCTTGCTGCATGATGAAGTTCCTCCCAATTAGATTGGATGCATTTCTCTGTAGATTTGCAGACTGATCAGAGCTGGGTTTCCTGATAATGGTGCACCTTAGGGTTAATAAACGAGTTTAAAGACACTTAAGCAACGAATGTTGTCTCTGCATATGGCGTTCCCAAACACACTCATAAGAAGGACTCTTAGGAGCAACTTTTCTAAAAGCTTCTTGGCAATGCGTGTCCTCGCATTAGTAGTTGCTAAATCCAGTCAATGAGGTCATTCGTTTTTTAACCAAAAACCAATGAAATATAAAGTGCTTATAATATATGTTAATATATTGTATTGCCATCAAGCATTACCTGTATAATGTCTTAATTACTGCTGCCAACTTTGTTGGAAGAGGTTATGTTTTCACATCTGTTTGTTTGTCTTTTCCCAGCGTAACTCAAAAAAAGGAGTGAATGGATTTTGATGAAGTTTTGAGGAAAGGTGAACTTTGGGCCAAGGAATAATTGAATAGATTTTGATGCAAATCCGGATATGTATGTAGCTCCAGGATTTTTTTTGGTCTGTTCCCAACATAACTTAAAAAGTAGTGAACTGATTTTGATGAAATTTTGACAAAAGGTCGGCCATGGGTGAAGGAACAGTTGATTAGGTTTTGATGCAAATCCAGACATGTATGTGGATCCAGGATGTTTTTATCTGTTCCACATGTAACTCAAAAAAGTAGGAAACAGATTTTGATGAAATTTGGTGTACAGCTTTACTACTGTCCTAGGTTCAAGTGATTTGATTTTGCTGTTGATTATATGCGGCTTGGTGGAGGTATGCACTCTACCAAGTGCTCTTCTAGTTAATAATTGAAATCATTTTCCATTTTTGGACAATATTTTTTTGTTTGTTTTTAAATTCCAAGTGTGTGTTTTTTTTTTCAATTAAATGAACAAATATTTGCATGAAAGAATAAGCAAATAATAAGCTAAATAATGAAGTAAAATGTTTTCCCTGTGCACAATTAAGCTCTTGATTGTTACCCAATCAAGAGCTTAATTTCCCTTATAAATCTGCATGCATCTCAGTGGTATTTGGTGTGTGCAATGGAGGCAAAGAAAATGAGGAAGTCTGTATCTACTAAAGATGACTTGTCTATTTTGCTGGATGCCATGTAACAGCATAAAGAAGTGCTGCTCACCAAATCCAAGAGCCACTCTGCAAATAAAAATAAGAAGCAGTTGCGGAAGTCCTTTGTTGTGAACCTCAGTGTTTCAAGCTCTCAGTCAAGGAGTGCAGAAGGAGTAAGGAAAAATTGGCAGGACTTCTCCAGCCAAGCAGAGAGGATGGGAGTAGAAGTGAGGAGAGAGAGGGAAAGGGTGACCAGTGGTGGCATGTCCATTGTGGCTCCCCTAAGCCCAGAGGAAGAAAGGGTCCTCGCAATACTGGGGCAAACAGACAGAGGGCATACCTGCAGGCATTGATGTCCTGTGGGCAGGAGATATCTATACCATCACCTGCCGTCCCCTCCCCAGACCATACTGCCTCCCCACCCCCATGGCCCCACTGCCTCCTCATCCCCGGACCCTCTCGGCTGTCCGCCTCCCAGGCTGCAGGCAGCCAGAGTCCAGTTGGCCTAGAGTGTCAGTGCAGCTGGGAGCTGCTTAACTTTGAGAAGGAGCGGCTCCAGTTTCTCTGAGACCTGCACGATCAAAGGAAGCAGCACCATCAAGAGCAGATGGCCCTTAAATGGGCAAAACTAGACCTGCTGGCCAGAAAAGTAGAGCTGGCAGAGGCATAATTTCAGAGGCCCTCTATTCCTGTAATTGCTGCACCTGCTGGCCAGCATACTTTATCTGAAAACATAAAAGGCATGTTCATGCCTTTTCTTTTTTTCAGTAAATCTCTTCATTTCATTTAAGTGCTGTTTTTATTTATTTTTGCCTTGTTCTTAAAAACCTTATATGCAATATTCCTTCATCACAAAGCTGGGGTAAGTCTACATTAGCCACTTCCGATAATATCACCAACCATGAGCTGGCCTAGTGGTTAGTGTGTCTGCCTCTCAACTGGGAGATCGCAATCTGGTCATACCAAAGACCATCATAAAAATGGTACCTACTGTCATCCGGCAAGGCACACTGCAATACAGATGCGAGTAGGGAGTCAAACTGTCGTGGTTACCAAAGGACCAGCCCCCCACTGTTACCCTAGCTACATAATAGGCAAGAAGCCAAGGGCTATGGAAACAGAGATCAGCGCTGCACCCATGCGCCTTAAAGAGCTGGGTAGTACTGGGACAGAAGACTGCCTCAGAAGACCAGATCCTGGCATGGGAGGGACTTTGACTTTTTGATAATACCACCAAGATGAAATTGTATATTCTTTATATTTTATTTATATTATTTATATTGTACATTAATGATGACTTCAAGGATGAAGTACAATATTTAAGCCATGAGTGACAAAGTGAAAGTGGTTTGCAAATAGTCATTGATGGAGGGAGTAAAAAAACCAGTCAAAATAATGGAAAAATACATTTATGATCTCAGGCAGGTTAAATACTTGAACTGAAAACATTCAAAATTAACTGCCTTCTGGCATGAACGCCTGCCTGACGTTGAACAGCACGCCTCTGCACTGGCGTGTTTTCTGGCACCACATGTTGCTGTTCCATCTCTTCCTGATTCTCTATTCACTCCATAGCTAGAGTCTGTGCTTTGGCCTTCACTGCAATATTGTGCAACATTGCAGTGACCACCACCATTACACAGCTTCTGCTTGGGGAGAATCTGAGGCTGCCTGAGGATCTGTGGATGTAGTGGAAGCGCATTTTCCACATGCCGATGGTTTGCTCCACCACATTCCAGGCCTCAGCATGAGTGGTGTTGCACTTCTCCTCTGGTGCACATTGTGGGTTACCAAAAGGTGTGAGCAGGAAGGAATGGAGGGGATAATCACTGTCACCAAGTAGCCATCCACCTCCAAATTCCCCATTGTTGGCCAGGATGCAGAGGGATGAGTTTGCCCATATGAATGAATTGTGTGTGTTGCCAGGCCATTTTGCAGCAAAATCACTGATAATATTGTGGGCATCTCACACAACCTGCACATTCAGAGCAGCATACCCTTTCCTGCACATGAAGATAGGGTCATCACATGGCAAACGGACAGGGATCAAGATGCCACCTATGACCTGGGGAATTATTGGGTCTGTGAGCTGATGGAAGCCCTGGTTGATTTCCTGGATCTCCTCCTGTGTCCTTGGAAATCGGATGACAGTGTGGCAATGGCGCAGGAGTGCTGTTATTGAATGCACAGCCTTGGACGCAGCAGCCGCACTGAGGTCATGGTCCTCCCAATCGTCTGCAGGAAGCCCCCGGTGGCATAGTACCGCAGAGCTGTCAGAAGCTCGACTGCTGGGGTGAGGGAAAAGTTGTGAAAAGTAGATCGTTGCAAATCTCTCCCTATGAGAGCTTTCAAAGCTAGTATTTCAGCGTTTGGTCATCTGTACCGTTTTTGGATGGCTTCATCAGTGTAGTGTTCCAGTGGATTGAAATTAACCCTTATTTCTGCATTCATCTGGCACAGCAATTTGGCTAATTTATGACACAAAATTAGATAACCACTTGCCTACTGATGGAGTTAAATTTGGTTAAAATGTGCCGTTATCAATGTGACATTACAATATTTCATTTAACACATGTAATTGCATAACATATTGAAAAATATAGTCATAATGTTATGTGCATATTTATTTAATAATAACAAGAGTTTTTGCCCATTGATTGTAAGAATCTCTTGGAGGCTCATGTGTATTTCTGTGTATTTGGCTGCGAGTGAGATCTTAAAGATGTTCTTTGCTGTGAAAGAGTGATCCAGTTCTATTATAATTTAAGAGCGAATCAAAGTACTATTTTAGCTACGTCATTGTTCGGGAAAACCATGATTGCTTAAATATAGTTCTTAAGAGGCAGTTAGAGAGACTCTTAGTGTTAAGAGGCTTTTGGGAAACCCACCCCTGTTTCTGTAGACTTCTGATTCATTCTGCTGCTACTATCATGAGTTATATCATCGATAGAGATTAGCGAGCCTATTCCGTTTATGGTGTTTGGCAGATTTCCTAATCCAGAGTGACTTACATTTATCTCTGTGGGTGGTAAAAGAGAGCAACTGGACTTGCTTGAAGATTCTTGAAGACGTTTCACCTCTCATCCGAAAGGCTTC
>JAODHV010001898.1:0-10178 GCA_027576555.1 Plicofollis layardi | reverse complement strand
TCCGTTCATCATTCAGCGTCCTCGTTGCCCATCACCGTTTGGTTTTTCATTTGAACCAGCTGAAGTGCTTGAGTGACACCTAGTGCTAGTGGATTGAGCTGCCGTAGCCGAGGACAAGGAGCTACACCGCATTCAAATAATAACGAGTGTACTTGGATTCAAAATCGAGGGGGGAGAATATTTATACCTGATACGCCAAGTCATTGCAAGCTAAAACTGTCAAGTCCAAGTCAAGTCTCGAGTCAACAGCGTGCAAGTCCGAGTCGAGTTGCAAGTCATTCCTCATCTAGGGATTTCAAGTCTCAAGTCATCAAAATGGTGACTTGAGTCCAAGTCACATGACTCGAGTCTACATGTCTGGTGTACTGCCATGCCGATTTCCTTGAACAAAAATGGCCATTCTTGCCTCAATTTCTGGATGCTTGTGCCGTTATTGATCTCTTTGCGCTGCGTGAAATAGGTGGACTTGATTTTAATTCTTTCACATCATCTGAATTGTAGTTCATCTCTGCAGATATCATGTGTGTTTTTTTTTTTTTTTCCCCTCACTGACTCTCCTCAGTCTCTGGGATTGGCAGATATTTCGGTATCCAGTTGATACAGCCATATGTGTCTTGAACACTTGCTCTTTGTTCAGCAGATACTTCATGTGTGTCATCATCCGATGCTGCTTTGCGTTTCTGTATCTTTGGTGTGTCAGGTCGCTTGGCATTTTCAACTCTTGACTGAAGTTGCTTTGCCAGGGAATGATGTCCAAGTCTAATAACATCACCATCAATCACATCTTGAAGCAATTTTGGATACCTGGCCACCATCCGTTTTGCTATCTCTGTGGTGTTGTGTTTTGTTGGATTCTTACAAATCTTCATCTCAGCGACCACAATCCTTATCATTTCTCGTCGCAGTCGCGGACTTGGCCTTTTCTGTCTTTCCAAACTCTGTACTAACTCTTCAGGGAGCCTCTGCCATGGTCTCTGAAAATTGTATACCCAGTCTGGTGCAAGTGGATGACACCTTCCTGGTGGTGTAACTGAGGATGATGCTGGAGAGGTAGTGACTGAGGGAGAGGAAAGGAGAGACACTGGAGAGGAACATGCAGTGGATGGAGTTGGAGTGGATGAGTCTGTAAACGTACAACAAAAAGACATTTTAAATGATATTAAACATTTGATGCTTGGTACTCTGTAACAAAATGTAGCATGTTGATGATAAATTTGTAAATACACTGATAAAAATATTGGGCTTGATCTACTTAAAAAAGGTAAGGCAACTTTTTGCATCAGATTATTATGTAGATAAAGCAAGGCTAGTCTTTGTATAGGCTACTTACTTTCTTGTGTGTAAGAAATGAGTTTTGCAAGTAAAGTCAATATTGACTTATCAAGTAAAGTCAACTTAATTTTTCAAGTAACATCAACTAAGTTTTGCAAATGAGTGAACTTAATTTTATAAGTAAAGTCTATTTAATTAAGCTAAGTTGACTTTACTTGCAAAATGAAGTAGACTTTACTTCCAAAAACCATTTCTTACATTCCAGAAAGTAAGTAGCCTGTACAAAGACTAGCCTTGCATTATCTACATAATAATCTGATGCAAAAAGTTGCCTTACCTTTTGTAAGTAGATCAGGCACAATATTTGGTATCATGCTTGGTCTACTTAAAAAGTTAAGTATGTGTCATCTATCTGTTGGAAATGACAATCCTCTTATCACATGTCAAGATATGTTGCCGTGGAGCCAAGTGTTGACCATACTGATAAATAGCCAGGAGCTGGAACGATTAGTTGATTTATCATTTAGTTGCTAACAACTAAATTAATCGTCAACAATTTTGATAATTTTTTTTAGTCATCTTGGGCTTTGGGAAACAGTGATTGATTTTTCACCATTTTCTTACATAGTATGGACCAAACTACAAATCGATTTATCACACTGTATACTATGAATAAGACCCACATGAGTTAAACAGTCTTAGGTATAATTATGCATCTTAACCCAAAACAAGACTTGGAAGTCATTTAGCTCAAATAAACAAATTTATTTGACATTAAGATATGAACTCCATTCCACAGAGTCAAGAAAACTGAAGGGATAATAGCCATCAGCACAAGACATACTATCAGAACCCCACTGAAAATCTTTCTTAGCGATCAGAACACCATAACTAAATGAAATCCTAGCTGTCAAAACGGCTACATCCAAATTTATGGGATAAGGCAAAAAACACAAACCAAAATCCAGCAGCTCTCAAAATCTAAAAAATGTAGTAAAGAAATTTCCAGTTCTGCATGGTTGCCTCTTGTATCAGTACATGCAAAGCTCCTCGAAAAATAGAGTTCAGGTTACTTTAAATGCTTTACTTGAGCTGGAGCTGAATTATGTGTGCCATTTAAAGTGCAGAGAACAGATATAATTCACAATACATAACAAAATTAAGCATGCACCAGCATCATCATATTCAATCAAATTAAATATTTTCCAGCATCACATAATAAAAAAAACGAGGCGTGTAACCTGAGAGAGTGCATTGGGAGAACCTCAGAATGTGCAGTGTAAAACTAAATGTAAAACTTGACAAGAGTGAGTTCACTCAAATCCTATACTTTCAACACCATCTGTATGGCTTTTAAGCATGCAAACAGACTTTGAGATCATGGACTTTGGAGGACATTTTTTTGTTTGCATCCTCCAGCTCCAAAAAGATCTTCTGAAAGACCTCAAATGTGTATTTCAGTTTATTAGGGTACCTTAGTTCCAAGGCATAGATAAGGCCCATCAGATAGGTGCAAGCATGTGCCACATCTGGGATACCAAAAAGGACTTCTGCTCCCTCGATGGCTATTCCAGCTTGCTTGAGGAGACCATCCTTGGCTTTGCTGACCACAAAGATGCCGAGGACAAATGTAGTAATGGCTTCTTGGACAGCTGCAGCATCGTCATCATCGAAAACCTGTGAAATACACCAGAGAGAATAAAACTTATTTATTGTATCGTAATGTTAAGGATGCATAACTCTTTGATAAATCTACTAAAAAAAATCTTGTCAAATTATCAGCAAACAGCTATTTTTGCACAAACGTGTCTCATATTGACAGGGCTTTGAATCAAGAGTTATATTTTCTTTACCTGGAAGTCCTTGATTAACTCTCCAGTGTTTTCACCAAGGTAGAGAATGAGGCCTCTGATCACAACTTCTCTTCGGGACTCAATGTTGCTGTCCTACAAAAACATGAAATGAGATTACTCATTAATATGAGAAATATGAGATTAATATAAAATATGAGATTACAGATGTCAGAGGACAACTTCTTAAAACTAACTACTACAACACTGTTGTAAATACATGCCTCATTCAACATGTCTAGGGTCTCATCAAGTTTCTTCCCAACGGCTCCACCCTTCCTCCTGTACAGACTCAACAGCTTGGGTGTGTATTGGTCCAACTTGCCCAGGAATGTGGACTGAAGTGGCTTCAGTGTGATCCTGCGGAATTCCTCCTCAATCTGAGAGAGACCAAGAGACAAACATGGATATGTAGAAACATAATGAGATACAGAGAGAAAATTACAGACGCACATGGGCAAGAGAAACAGATTAAAATGAGAAGACATGATTAAAATGTTCATTATACCTGGGAAAACTCAAACAAGGCAGGCCATCGAGCTTTGAAGTCAATCACAGGTGGTTTGTTGAGGATTGTTTGTTGAGGATTTCGACGCAGTGAGAAGGTTTTTGCCATCTTTTCATTTATGAGTTTGTTATTGTCTCTCTTCTTGTACTCATAGAGAATCTCCACTCGCTCCTTCTCAAGCGTTGCATCAGTTTCACCTTGAGGGTGAGGTGGGAGGTAGTTTACCTCAGATTTCTTCGCCTTTTTCAAGTGTCTACCCGGAGTGCTGGAGTCTGCAGGCAATTTTTTCTTTCGAGAGTTTACATTTAGCTCTGGTAGTCCAAGGTGCCTCACCTTTGCTCTGTAATTGCCAAGCTTATACTTCAAGCTGTTGTGCCAACTATATAAACCATTGAACGATACTGGGTCCCTCAAAGATGGGTGCTTCGCAACAAGGGCCTCAGCAACCTGCTCCCTTTGTGCTTGTGAAGGATAGGCAGTGTAGACAAAGATGCTATCTGCTAATTTGTCCAGAATGTTGGATTTTACTGCAGGATTGTTGAGTAAGGTTCCGTCCTTTCTGTAAGCTTCATTTGCAGCTTGCAGAATGAGTTCAGTGTCAAAGGAGAAGGTAGGTATCTCAAACTGAGCTGGCCAGGACTCAGAGCGAAGGGAGGAGGTGCTCTCTGGAGAAGACAGAATTGTGGTGGATGCTGTAGAACAGGTATCTTCCGATGACTCTGCACATCCGCAGTCAGTGCTCTCTTGGAGTCCTTTAGCATTCAAAGAATCCTCAAATGTTAGTGTGATCACTGGTTCAATAAGAACCACCTTGATAGTGTCTTTGTCCTTTATGTCCTTAGTTTCAAGGAGACTAAAAAACTGACCATCGAAATCTTGGTCCTGAAACTGAATACTAAAATCTTGTTCAATTGCAAATGTCTCTTGTAAAATATTCTTCAATTCCCCCACAGTCTGAGGGATTCCTGAGGGCAAGGTAAGCTTGCGAATTTCTTCCTGCAGTATGACTCGAAGTCTGACAGACATGTTGATTCTGTAGTAGGAAAAAAAGACAAAGTTATTTTGAATTTAGGCATGCAAACAATGAATTTACATCTTATTACAAAGAGATAACTTAAAAACCTTTTTTAAAAAAAGATAGCAGTATTAAAACATATAAGAGGCATTCTCAGGTAAATAAATCATTACATTAAACACTAAAACAACCCCTTGGGCAGGTGATTTTAATGTTGTGGATAATCAGTGTATGCAATAGAAGTAGTATTCCAATGCGAGTAAAGGTAAATACACAAAGTATTGACAGTTCAACAATAATACTTACATATTAATATTTAATATTACTTTAAGATTTTTTTCTATTCTTTTCAATTTTGCCTATTGTTTTGTATTCTCTCATTAAAATTACCAATTGTGTTTGTGTACACTGCATGTTTTTATAAGGTTTCTTTAGCTTACAAAATACTACTGGTTCCACTCATTTCTTGACCATGCGAAATCTGCTTGAAAAATCAGCATCCATCCACTTGAGAATAGCTTAATTTGTCAATGTTGCTGTAAAAGCTGTAATTTCTTCAGTTTCATCTCATATACACCAATGACAGTTTGACACATGCACACATCAATCTGACCACAAGTGAAATAAAACTATGATATAGGGAAAATTGTGAAAATCATTTTAAACACTGATGGTATTGAGGAATCAAGAACAATTTTAAACATGTCAGTATATACTGTATTTACTACCTAATCTTGCAGGGGAATGTGATGCTTCAAGGTGACAAATCGCTTTTGCTCAACAGTGTATGCTGCAAGAGGGTAGGAATCTGTAAATTCCTGTAGGTCGAGGACTGTCACATGTCTTGTGGATTCCAATTCGAAAGACCTAAGGTGCTCACTGTACCATGAATGTAGACATTTGACAGCAAATGCAGGCTGGCCTTGCACAATGAGGATTACACTTAGTTCAACAAAATCTGGAAGCCCTCCAGTGGATCCATAGGGCAAGATCATTCCCACTGAGTAACAGGTGCCATAGCAAGTCACTGTATTGGCCACCTGAACACACGTCTCCCCTGGAAACTTTTTTTGCACTGCTTCCTGTAAGTTTTCCTTGAGCACATCTAAAGGCACTGTGGACAGATTTGAGACACTGAGGGCAGGTTTGAGTATGTCTGTGCCATGCAGATGGTAAGCCAGCATCAACTGATGCTTGAGAGCAAGAGACAGTAAAATGTTGCGAAAACAGCTGGTATGTCGAACAACTCGCTTAAAAAAGCTATGTTTCGCTTCAAATCGCATCGTCCACAGAGCTACAAGGGGTCCAAATGCTTTGATCAGTTGAGGATAATGCTCCAGGAAATGGTGCTTTGGCAGAAGTTTTTCCTCAGGGAAAACTTGCAAGTATCTATGCCTGTGTTCTGATATCTTTGTGTCCAAGTATCTAATTGTGTCATCTGTGTGAAATGGAGAAACTACTAGCTCCACAATGTCTTTCAGATCCATTATAAGATGCCATGCTGGTTCACTCTCTGGCACTTTGAAACCAATGATAAGAGGGAGCAAACGCAAGATGCTCCAATTTTCATGAGCGTTTCCACCTATGCTCTTCCGGCTGGCAAAATTCAGTGGTACAGGCTGCGGGCTGTCAGCTTTGTCAGTCCACTTGTAGGGGAACTGTCTGATTAAGTCATTGAGTTGAATGAATGTAAAGTATTTTTTCTTGATCAGAACATTAAGGCACAAAGCCACCTCCAGGGGTACTATTCCCTCGACCAGGTCGTGTAGCAGATCTGGTGGATACCCTGACAAAACATGAAAATATTTCAATTTATCAGTTAAGGCACACTGCCTTTTCACACCAAAGCAGTGAGTGAGAGTGGGACTTCCCAAAGCTGCTTGCAGATGAAGTGAATGTTCTTGTTTTGTTCTGGCTTGGAAGGATCCAGTTCTCACTTCTTTTTCCTGAAACTCAGAGAGCTGCCCCAAACAAAACCTGCAGACATGCGATCCAGAAAAGCTTTCCAAAAAGCCACAAATTGAATGGGCACCTAAATTATCAGCTATTACACTAACTATTGTGCCCTTGATTTTCCTTCCAAACATGGGAATAAAGAGTCCTTCCTCTTCCAGCTGGACAAGGTCTTTTAACAGTGGCTGAAGTACTGCCTCATAACCATACTTCTTTACATCCACAGCCTTGCAAAGCAGAGCTAAATAAATTGACTTCAGTGTAGCATGAAACTGTGGTGAAACATTTGCCAATACCCAATACACTGCAGTAATCTTGTGTTTTTTTTTTCCGAGATGTTCCCAGGGGATTGCAAACCTCAAAATCATCAATGTAGAGAAGGAGAGAAATGGTTATGCTTTCAGTGGATAGAAGTGCATTTTCTTTAAAATGTGTTCCATCATGAAATGACTCGTATCTACCCTCGTGAGTAGCGTATGAAGAATTGAAAGCTTTCTCCTGTATATCTTTCAGGCTTAATATCTGTGACAATGACTGAAGAATGGGAACATACTGGAATGTTTTACCTTCCTTCTTGTCCAGAATGTATTCAACTGGCTCAACCACATTAAAAGTCTTCTTATAAAACTCCTTTCTTTTGTAAGATGTGGCAAGAGGACCATCAGCTCTTAAAGCTGTGCTAACTGGGTTTGACTCACTCAACTGTTTGACTAAATCGGAGACAACTAGGTCATCAAGTACACAGTCATGCTTCCTTAAACATAAGTTTACAATATTTCTTATGTCAGGACCTGACACTGAGGAGGATATAAACTGGAGCTCTGCCACTACTTCAGAAATGCACTTGCTTGGCACATTATAAATGCTCTCCAATTTTAATAAAAGGTGGCCTAAGTTCAGTTCAATTTCTTCCCCTTTCAATTCTTCCGTTTCATACTCTCCTATACAGTCATATGTTCCTGAATGCTCGTATGCCTCAGAACAATGTGCTTCAGCAATATCTGTGATATTTGTCTGAGTTACATACTTATGTACAATTTGTGGCCGAAAATCACTTGCAGAATGTACGGTGTGTTTTCTGGATCTATGTGATGCAAAGGTTCCATACACATTTGTGTAGAAATCACACTCTTTAAAGACACAGTGCACAGTTTGATTTTTCCTAAGATGAACTCCAAGATGTTGGAAGTAATCCTTCTCAGTGGAGAAACAAGAACTGCAAAGTTCACAGTTGAAAGAAATTACTTCTGGTCTTGACGTATTAGTTGAATGTTTCCTTGACAAATGTGATTTGAGGGTATTCCAGGTTTTGAAGGAGCAGGGGCAATCAGCATATAAACAGGGAAGAAATTTGCTGTGGTTGTGCCTTAACCTGTAGTGCCTCAAAAGTGCATTTGTTTCAGGCGCAACAAAGGTACAGATCTTGCAAATCCATCCCATAAAGAGTAAAAGTCAGATGCTAAATCCAAGTACGTCCAGACCAGAGGAGCACATTGGGTGGTTTCTCTGGAGGGGGTTAGGATGGGACACAACTGCAGGATTCAGTGTGATGCTAGGTTTCAGTCAGGCACTTGGCTTCAGTTTAGCAACGTTTCCGTCTCCATCTGCTTGTTTGTCCTTCTACAAAAGTTTAACAAAAAAAGATGACAATCAATATCCGCTGTTTACATGCTAAATGTAAACAAATCAAAGAAATATTCGACTAATAAGTCAACACCAGAAGTCATTTGTTGCTATTGTATAATTTGCAGTTCTTTCTCCACTGCAGATTACTTCTTCTTCTTCCACATCTTTGAGCTCATCTTAATGAAACTGTGTGATTTTTAAATAAAAGTGTATAGAACCTTTTCGATTACACAGATCCCAACAACACACAGCACAATCTTGGAGGGACTTTTTTGCACAAATTGCACAACACCTGTGCAATCAAATGCAATTCAATAAAACAGCTGTACCATACGTTCAACTTTTAGGAAGCTTCTACATTTTCAGTTTGTGTTGACATTGTCAGAAAGGTGATAATTATACTTTATGTTTATTACTGAGGTTGTACTGGGTGGTGCTGGTGTACTGGAGTGCAATATGTTGAAAAGTGTTAATATTTTGTCCCCCTCAAATATGTTAATGGTTTGGTCAAAAGTACAAGGATCTCTGCTCAATCTAATTCACTCCAGTACACTACCAAAACAAATCAAAACAAGTTCTAATACATCACGCTGTTCTAGATAAGGGTGAATTACACACACATATATATATACACATATATACACACTTATATATAACCAACTTTTTTGTCAGGCCCATGAGTGAACAGTGAATCTAATTTTTGCCCCACATTCGATATTACAATTAACCAAGTGTTTGTATATACAAACCTTAATCTGTAGTTGTAGAGTCACATGGTAAGGATACCTTCATCCAGTGTAGTTGTAGAGACAGCTGGTAAAGATAAGTCATAGTTAGTTACTGACTATGGCAATTAACCAAAACTACACTATAATAAACATCCAAACTAAAATGCATGAAAACTTGTAACTCAACTTTACAGATTTGCTTTATTTTACATCTTCTACATATATCATTTATCTAATGTTCATTTTATCTCTTTGCAGATTTCTGTTTCTTGCATGCGTTCACATCTTTTCTGAAGCACATTGTATATTTAATATACTTAACATCAATATCACAATTAATTTAAGCTTTTTACTCGATTACGATTAATGAACGATTATTTTTTAATTACTTTTTTTTCTGAACCATGATCACTGTTGCATGTTCATTCATTCATTCATTCATTCATTCTTCATCTCAGCAGTCGTCACTCTATGCACTAGTATTTACTCTGGGTTCTTACTAAGAAACACTAGCTCGCTTTTTGGGTACAAGCTGGTGTTTGAGCTCCTCTCTTCCATGTCGGCAGCGTCAGCTTCGCTCATGGCTTCGCTTTGAGTGAACGCAAACTAGTCACATGACTTGCGTTTTTTTTTAACCCCAAGGGTCCAGCAAAAGTAATGACATGAGTAAGATTACGTTGGTTAGAAGGTCTAAATGTCGGTTTCGATATATTTTCGCTTAATTGCCCAGCTCTAAACAGAAGTTACATAAAAACACACATTTAAAACAAAACACAAGATATATCTCCCTGCTTTAAAATAGTTACAATCTTCATGAAACTGAATGTGATGCATGCTTGTCTGATGACAGCAGTGTTTCCTCTTTACTTTTTATAACTTCTGGCCACTGCTTCAACAAAATAACAATTCTCCTTTTCATACATTAATAATTGCAAGTCACTTTTTGAGCAAGTTTACTTTTTAATTCTGCAACACTATGAAAAATAAAAACTCGCGTCCTGGCTGGCGCCGTCTAATTTCTGGCGGTCCTGTTGGCTGGCGTTCCGAGCCAAAGCACGGAAAAAAACACATAAAACCTTATGAAAACTGAAAAGACAGTAATATCTAATCTAACCAGCTACTTGGCATACTTTATTCTTACCTTAAAGGTCCACTTTCGTTAGAGCGGTGAGAGTCACAGTTACACCCGACTTTCCCATCTTATTAGACTCGCTGGGAGCATGCTG
>JAODHV010001687.1:0-10237 GCA_027576555.1 Plicofollis layardi | reverse complement strand
GTCTGCAGTACTGTTCGTTTTATTAAACTTTCAGTGCGCCAACAATGTTCTCTATGCTCGAGTTCACGAGTAGACACCCTGACAATAGTTTGTTTTAAGTTTGGTGCCATTTTGAAACTTCTATATGGGTTAAAATAGCAGTGTTGGACGCATGTCTGAGTACCGCACCACTACCATTGTAAAGCGAAAATGCTAAACATGTAATCGATCTCCACCGGAATATTGCTTTAAGACATTATGGCCATTCGTTTTTTTCAGGAAGGTGAGCAAAACTATGTAACACTCAGTCATTGCAATGCCGATGACAAGGCTACTCTGACTATGCCTGCCACAAAGGCCTCTGTTGGGAAAATATCAGTGTATAAATAAATTTGGATTGGGTTTGTATGCTAAGCATTGCTGTGGGAGGATTCCACAAACACTTTTGGTCCCTCCACGCAAAACGGCATTTGTTACTGCACTTAAAGCAATACTCCGGCGGAGATCGATTACTGGCTAAATCTTCATGTCTGCGAGTCAAACATATAGTATGAAGGATATTTTTACGTCAATAGCTGCCTGCCGGAGATACGGCAATTTTCTTATTTTTAGTATTTTCACTTTACAATGATAGTGAACGGGCACTCGGACACGCGTCCAACACTGTTATTTTTAACCTATATAGAAGTTTCGAAATGGCACCAAACTTCAAACAAACTATTGTCAGGGTGTCTACTTGTGAACTCGAGCATAGAGAACAGTGTTGGCGCACAGAAAGGTTAATAAAACGAACAGTACTGCAGACTGTACCCAAAGAGGGGAGGGTTAGTGTTCGTGGTAGGTACAGCCTGCAGTACTGTTCGTTTTATTAAAACTTTCAGTGAGTCAACAATGTTCTCTATGCTCGAGTTCACGAGTAGACACCCTGACAATAGTTTGTTTGAAGTTTGGTGCCATTTCGAAACTTCTATATGGGTTAAAAATAGCGAGTGCCCGTCCACTATCATTGTAAATGAAAATGCTAAAAATAAGAAAATTGCAGTATCTCCGGCAGGCAGCTATTGACGTAAGCCAGAATGTATATGCTCAACATATTGGTGGTGGGAGGGGGGAAGTGGTGGCGCAAATATTCCTAATAAATTCAATAATAGTGAATCATACAAATATATATTGCTGACAATGTGTAATAATAAAGCCTTACGTCACACATCCGGATTATGCTGGATGAATCCTCGGACAAGTAGTAGGAGAGACCAAGCAGAGCTGCTGTCCGTCGGTTCTGGTTTGTGTCCTACAGACAATTAAAAGTCATAAGTATAAAATACAAATGTTTTATTCCAGTTGTGTATTTTCCTAAGATGATCCTATACACTTCCAGAAGTGCAAACCTCAAGTTATTTCAATGTTAAACTGGAGTATTAATCCAATACCCAATGGAGGAATAATACAGTCGTTGGATAGTGTGTCCTTAGTAATTTAGATCAAGTCAGTACCTTTCCTCATACCGAAGCCATCGTTATGGAAGCCTGTAATCTATTGCCAAGTGCAGAGTTTCCAGAGCGTGCGAAAAGTTACTGACTTGATTTAAACCACTGTAGACACACTATCCGAAGACATGAAGACAGTGGGACATTTTGGTTTGCGTCTAGAGACCCTCTACTTACTACCACATAAGTGTCATGCTTTTTGGAACTTTAGGAGGTCTAAAAATAGTGTTTCTTGTCGGCAAAATGACATGCCCTAATCACCATGCTAACTCATTTTAGCTCACAACAGCTAAAACTAATTTCTCAATATAAACCCAAATGATGTGATTTTGATGTCAACTCAACTCATCTAGGCCTACTCCCACACAACCATAAATTGAGCTTAAAGCTATACCGTCCCATTTTTGAAAATAAGGTCATTCAATATCTCTCCTCCAGTCAAGTCAATAGTATTTGCCTCTCTACCATTCCCTGTGTCTGGCAGAGCAACTTGCTAGCATGTTTCATCGCAACTGCTGCAATCCTACCATTCCACCAAGCTAACGCCACACTTAAACATTGTGTAGTAGTTCCGCCATCTTCACCATTTAAATGCAGTTTCCCCTGAACTTCAAAAGTGCAAGGTTATTGACATAACATGAAATGAGGCGATTTCCGAGGCTGCTTTGACCAGGGACTATATTCTCCAGCTGGCGTAACAATCAAGGAACATAGCTAATCAGTAGTCAGGCAGCGTCTGCCCAATGATATGGAACAACAGAGCTGTAGTGTCTGCAGACAACAGTACCGGTAAGTTTCAGTCTCACACCGTCTTTGCTTGCATTGCCGGAACTTATTGTCTGCAGAAACTACAGCTCTGTTGTTCCATATCATTACACAGACGCTGCCTGACAATAGATCAGTCACGTTCCTTGATTGTTACGCTGGTCAAAGCAGCTTCTGAAATCACCTCGTTACATCTTTTGTCATTATCATTACACTTTAAGTTCAATAAAAAGGGTGTTTAAATAGTGAAGATGGCGGAACTACTACACAATGTTTAAGTGTGGTGCTGCCAGAGGTTAGCTTGGTGGAATGGTAGGATTGCAGCAGTTGCAATGAAACATGCTAGCAAGTTGCGCCGCCAGACACAGGAAACGGCTGGATGAATGGTAGAGAGGTAAATATCATTTACTTCACTCGGAGATATTAAATGGCCTCATTTCCAAAAATGGGACAGTATTGCTTTAAAAGCATTTTACTCCGGAGTATTCCTGTTAGAGTTTTGATCGGGGGTGTATTGATGGTAAACTCACCTCTTTTTGAAGACATTCCAGGACACGGCTAAGTGCCAACTTCCTCCCTGACCCAACTGCTGCCCTGTACAGCTGTAGGAGACTTGCAACGTATGAATCCAGTCCACTCAGAAATGATTCAATGAGCTCTCTGTCAACGATTCTTGTGAACTCTGCAATTAGCTGAAACAGAGACATAATAGAAGAAAAGAAAAGGGGCATAAATGACCCAGTGAAAATTACAGCAGCTCAGTGCATTGGATATACAAACTTAGTTAATGTAGAGCTTTTTTTCTACTTTTGCATTTTATTACCTATTTCAGACAAGAAACCCTCAGGCAAATGAATTCAAGTTCTTATAAGTATAAATACAAGGTAGTATGCTTGGTCGTGGCACCCTAGATCTGCTCAAGATGCTGCTGTGAAAACACTGTTAAGCTGCAAGCTACAGACATAGAGATTATACAGAAAATTACTGACAAACATTATACAAGCATTAAATAACAGACCCACCCCCTATTCTGAACAGACCTAGACAGGAGGAGCTGGGGAGGAGGTGTTAGCAAAGGAAAGGTGACATCACAGAGTAGAAAAGAGATTACCTGCCGCACACTGAATAATGCAGGCCACCGATCCATGACTGCAGAGACGAGAGGTTGATCGCCAACAATCTCCTGTCGTCGCGTTGAAAATGTTGAAGCCATCAATGCATTCAGGACTTCCATGTCTGGTTCCCGCTTCTGCATTTCAAGTGTCATGGTCCCACGATCCTTCTCCACTTCCGCTGCAGTTTGTCCCTCAGGTAGCTGTGGCAAAAAGTGAATCTCTCCCTTTTTTGATTTTTTGAATGACTTGCTCTGCCCTTCCCGTTTTCTTTTATTTATAAGGACTTCAGGGCACCCAGCTGCTGCCATCCTCTGGCGATAATTGCCCATCTTAAACACCAAACTGAACTTCCAACCATGCCATCCTTCACCTAGCCCTGGCTCCCTCAGACAGGGGTGCTTCAACACAAGAGCTTTGGCCACACAGTCTATGTTGTCTCTGGTTGGATAAGGGGTGATTTTGATGATGCAATCCGCCAGTTTTTCAAGTATTTCACTCTTGACACTTTTTGAAACAGCCAATACAGCCCCATTAGTGGCATAGGCCTCATTCCCTACCCTCAGCTGAAATTCAACATCATGGGTGAAATTTGGAACAACAAATCGATCAGGCCATTTTGGGGAATGGCCACTACTGCTTGGGGAACTAAGAGCTGCACCACTTGGACTTGAGGCATGGACACTAAGATTTGTGATACCTGACGCAGAGTCGGGCAGAGGCTCAGAAAATTTGAAAATCACTTTCAAAGTGGCCCTTTCTTTTGGAAGGTCTTCCATGTCAGTCAAATTGCAGAGCTCATTAGCAAAGTCTGGGTCTTCAAATTGTAAAATAAAGTTCCCTTGGAGGCCCAGGGCGTTTCGCAGCACTTGCTGCAGCCCCTCAACGGACGAGGGCATTTCCTGCAACTTCACGCGCTTGATCTCCTCCGGGGACACGATCACTCGAAGAAGCATCTCTATAGTTGAAACAAGAAAAACAGAGAAAACAAACAAGGCAAGTCTTAATTCACAGTAAAACACAATATTTAAAACAATGTCTAGGTTCAAAAAACAAGCTCGATTAAATATAATTGCATACCATTGAATGTGACACTATCAACAGCATCTCAGACCAACACTCTTCCCCTCAATTAAAAAATGGTTTGCGTTATCATTATAATATTACCTCAATGCAACATGAATGTCCTTGGCGTGACAAGAAGCTTTCCTTCACAGGGGTATGCAGCAAGAGGTGTGTGATCGTTCAGGTTGCGATGGTCAACGACTACAATTGCTGCAGGGTCCCTCTTGGTCAGCTGGTAACACCTAAGATGTTCTACAAAGGTTGCTGCAAAAAGTTCCAAGATGAAAGACACAGATCCATCCATAACACAGATCTCAAATATTCTCCCAAAATCTGGCAGTCCACATGTATGTCCAACTGAGAGCAACATTCCTTTGGAATACTTTGTCCCATTTACATGAGCAAATGAGGCCAGTGAAACAGTGTCCAGGCCATTAAACGTTCTCCATATAGCCTCTCTGATCGAAGTATCCAAAATGTTCACAGATACAACTGACACTCGCCCAGTCTCAACACCTGGTTTGAAAATACTTGGCATCGCCAAATAATATGACAACATAAGTTGATGTCTTGTGGCCAACGTATGCAGAACATTCTTGAAATTTCCAGTGTTTCGGATTACTTTTTTAAAAAATGAATGTTTTGCCTCAAACCGTATTGTCCAAAATTCAATTAATGGCCCAAATTTCCTGACAAGAACAGGATAGTGCTCAAGGTAGTGATGCTTGGGACGCAATTTAACACCTGGAAATGTTTCTAAGAGCAACTGTCTGTGATCAGAGATTTTCGCTTGAAGGTAGCACAGGGTTTCTGTTGTGAATGAAGGGCTTGATAAAAGTTCCACAATGTCTTTCAGTTCAAGGACCAAAGACCAGGCATTTTCAGTCTCTGGAACGCACTGGCCAATCAACAGTGGAAGAAATCTGAGGAGCGCCCAGTTCTCATGTCCATTGCCACCGATTGTTCCTTTTTTTGAGAAGTTTGTATCTATTTTGTGAGGTCTATTAGCTTTGTCAGAAAATTGAAAAGGAAAAGATGCTATTCTATCATTAAGATAATTCAATGTGAAAAACTTTTTCGCAATTAAATATGAAATACACATGCATAGTTCCACAGGTACAATTCCCTCTAGTACATCATGCAAGAAATCGGGTGGAAACCCTTTCACAGGATGAAAATGGGAAAGTCTACGTAAAGGACAGTCCCTCTTCAAACCATCTATGCACAAGGCATCAGTTGTGTTCAGTGCATTAACAGCTTCATCAAACAATTCAGGTGTTCTCAAAGTAAACGCACCACTTCTGACATCATGCTGTTGAATGTCTTTGAGGCTAGCCAGACAAAATCTACAAAATTTCTCCACACTAAAAGACTCTTGATATCCTGCGAGGGAGTGTGCACCCAAGTTGTCTGCCGACACATACAAAACAGTACCTTTAATGCAAGTCCCAACTCGTTTCACAAATACACCTGTTGTCTCTAAATACTGAAGATCTCTAATTAGAGGCTCAAGAATTTTGCTGTAACCATACTGTTTTATATGTATAGATTTACACAGAACAGCAAGATAAATTGATGATAATGTTGATCGAAGTCTAATGGGCAAGTTCAGTATCACCCAATATATACCACAGACTTTATGTATTTTTTTAGAGGTTCCCAAAGGATTGCAGAGCTCAAAGTCATCAATGTACAGGCCCAGAGCTATGCCCGATTCTTCATTAAGAAGTTTGTTTTCTTTAAAGTATTCACCATCTTGAAATGAATTATAATGACCTTCCTCTTGATTGGCTCTCTGTAATGTTTCAATTATCTCACTTCTTTCTAACAATTTACTTAACACTTCTAAAATGGGAACATACACAAATGAATGGTTTTTTTCTTGTGCATTTAGCACATACTCAACAGGCTCAACAAATGAAAAGTTCTGTCTGTAAAAAGACTGCCTTTTATGCTCAGTTCCCAAAGGCCCTGCCCTTGAAAGGCATTTAAGAGGGTTCAAATGCTGAATTTCATCAGACAATGATGTTATAATAGAGGCGTCTACTGCACAACCGTTTTCTCCTAAAACTCTCTCTATAATTCCTCTAATGTTTTTATATGCAAAGTCTCCAATGTCAAATAATTCCTCAATCACTTCTTGCACTGCTGAATTTGAAATGTGTAGAATTGTTTGCATACGAAGGCAAAGAGACGCCAACTGACGCTTAATAGACTCTCCATATTCAAGATCATCATCAGCCTCAGACTCATATGAAGTTGATGCCTCAATATCATCCACAAATTCCTTTTCTAATACGGTGTTTTGAACTGTCTGGGGCCCAAAAAGCTCTGGTCTTAAAGCATTTATGGTAGAAAACCTATGACAACGGCTTCTATGAGCCACAAATGTTGACAACACGCTGGACTTAAAAGCACAACCAGCAAACACACATTTAACTGTTTCCCTGCCCCTCAAATGAGTCCTAAGATGACCAAAATATTTGCTAATGTTACAAGGTTCTGAAAATGTACACAAATCACAGCATAACTTTGTCACAATTGTGTGTTTTTTCTCATGCTCTTTCAAATGACGCTTAAGTTCAGCTTGGGTTTGAAATGTGTTCAAACAATTTTCATAAACACAGACAAGGCCTGAATGTCTGCGATGATGTCCATGTCGCTCTTTATAATGCTTGATGATTCTTCCCTGCCCATTACAGGAAAATCCACAAAACTTACATTTCCACCTCATTAAAGAAGAATTAATCTGGTGTAACTGCAGTCATAGCACTGGATATCACTCGATCTGTGAAGGAAGATCAAACAAAAACAGTTTAATGTTTTTCATTAAATCCTTAAAATGTGATATTCTGGACATTTCACATTTCGAAACGAGAGTTAAGAGGAATGAACCATTGTAATTAACAATTCACCAACTACATCAATTAAGCCAATTAATTCTAGGGTAAAGTCATGTATATAACAAGTTTATATCAATTACAATAAAAATGAGTATACCCTATGGCATCTATTTTCCTTACGCAATTATTTCAGTGCCCTGAATGTGGGGGGTTGGTGTGTGTGGTGTTAGTCGTCTTTGCCCATCATGTAATAAACTGACACCACTTAAACCACTCAAACAAAATATGGATATGATGCCTCTTTTCTGGACATATCGCGATCTAAATACATGCGTAGATACCCGCGGTACATTAAATTTATGTTTCATTACAATGGGACTCTCGTAACAGCATGGCCGACCACGAGCAGAAAGAAAAAAAACGCGAGTTCCATTCTAGGTTGCTGCAGGACTCAGTTCCCGCCATGTTCCATGTTCCCGCCATTTCCACCCAACCATTCTGTGGAAGTAATAAAATGACTAATCTTGTTTTCGTGTGTTCCTGCATTTTCAGCGAAAATGCAAACAAAACGTGCTTTTTTAGTTTTCTCTCATGTATTATTCAAATGCCCATGATGACTATGTAAAAGAAAAACGGAACTGAGAACTGAGTGAGCTACAGTCGGCAGCGTGCACAGTGCCGCCAAATGCATGCATGAAAGCTTGTGGTCTATGCATGTACCAAAGGCATGCAAATGCAATGCAATGCGAAGACGAGGGTGATATGAACAATTACCAAGGGACAAGCGCGCGCTGTTAATAATTTTACACTCAGCACGCTGTTACCGACAGAGACCACCATCAGTTGTCAAAACATTGCACAACAAGTGCATTCGTTAATACTCAAAAGAGTATACCGTTTTAATAATATTTGTTCTCGGTCATGGCGCGAAAACATAGCTATCTAACCCCAGCAGTTACCTCACAGTTAGCTATTGTGGGATAGCCGACTCATGTTCAGTTAGGGTGAGGAAACCGACCCATTTGACTGACTCACATGAAATGAATAACCGGGAAAAGACACATTTCCATCTCGCTACAACACTGGATCTTCACCGGCCAGTCATATATTAAAACATTTTCACGATTAACTTAAGCGTGACCCATTTACTGTAGGCCTATATAGAATTCTATACAGTCCATGGCGTGACCGGCTAACACTCCACCATAAGAGGAAAGGACGACGCATACAGTTATATTACAATCTGATCGAGTTAATCTCCTCTCAGACCCTGCACTATTTTTAAACGCACTGTTACTTAAAGATCATTAACTTACCTGTGGGGAAGGATGTTTGTGGAAAGTCGGCCTGGCACAGTCGTCCCAAACATTAACTGACAAACGTGTTCCCTTCAGACGTTTCGTTTGTGCACCACTGACAGTACAGCGTCTGACAGACCGGTTTTTACTGTAGTTCAAATGTTCTTCCGCCGCTGTAATAGTGTTCTTCCGCGTTAAATAGTCCCTCGTTGCGCTGTGTGAAAAAAACGTCACGTTGACGAAGCAAGGGGGTTTCTGACAAAGTCGGGTTCTACTGAACAAGTTACAACTGAACCAGTTAATTGATCTTGTTAAAATATAGCATTGATTTATTCTCTACTCTCCGTTAATGGTTTGTGTTGCATTGCATTTTCACAGTGTCCATTTTGAATCATTCTCTAAGTTTTTGGTTCCCGCCTCTCTCTTTTTTCAACTGACTTACCAATTTAAGTTCAGTCAACACATTTCAAGTTTACTAGTCAGTCCAACTTACAATTGTACGTTCTGCTTGGCAAAACTCAGAAGGTTAAGTTCAAAATCTAACAACTTAACATGACTAGTTCTGCTGACAAGAAGTGGTAAGTGGAAATAACTAAATGAGGCTACCATTTTTTACAGTGTAGGATGTAGAGAAGGCGGCCCACCAGCCAACACGCTGCAATTTTGACATTCACCTGCTGATTGGCAGCAGACGATAGTAACACATTTAGCTCAAATTCCAAGAGCCCCTTTTCCTCTGACTTCACCTGCAAATTAATTTTACTGAATGATATTTAGTCATGGCTACAGATTTTAATAAATAAATAAACAAACAAACCAAGTGAGAAGGGATGTGAATTCTTTTGAGAATTCTTGAAAAAGTCCTTAACTATTGTGGATTTGCAATCAAGTATTAAAAATGACAGTTTATGACCATTCAATTTATGATTATTTTAGTTTGTTCAGTTACTTCCGGTCCTAGGTTTGTCACACATCTTACATTCTCTACCCTCCTAATTTAACGCCATTAATTTACCCTCCTAAGTTAACCCCATTAAAATCCCTATCACAACCATCAGGATCATTCTCAGTCAAACCTACTCAGTCTTTCAGCTTCTTGATGATAACCAAGACCACCTCCCCTCTTTTCTATTTTTTCCTGCTATTTTTACATGCTCAGCCCTTAATTCTTTTAGTTGGTTCATTACCTTAATAAAATAACCTTCTTCAGCAGTATTCATTAGAATATATAAACAACATTACTCTCCAAACAGTACACAATCCCTTACATGAATGTCACATCAAATCAATAGCAATTCTGTTCTGCAGTGTCATACGTGATGTAGCATCTAAGAGTTTTAGAGCACCAATGGTATAAGAGAAAACTTCATTAATCTTATCTTATAATAAATATAATAATTCATAAATCTTTGCTGATTGTACCAAATGTGATTAATCTACCGAGCATTCTTTAATATTTGACTACACAGAGCAAATGCTAGAAGGTCATCAGTACTCATCTCCCCCAAAGCTAAATGTTCAATCTGAACTCCCACTATAATTTACATATATGCCCAATTCAGAGTTTCCCCTAGAAAAAAATGTAAAGAGGTTGGGTCCCAAGATCCCGATATACTTAAACTCCTCCACTTGAGGCAGGACTTCTCCACCAACCTGGAGAGGGCAAGCCACCCTTTTCCGGTCGAGAA
>JAODHV010001181.1:0-10402 GCA_027576555.1 Plicofollis layardi | reverse complement strand
TCAGCAAGCGTTGCGTTGCCATATGTACCTGATATTTTACTGATCTGTTGCCCATGTGGACGCGATATTTAAAAAAATAAATCTCGTTGCCGTTGTCGTGTGGATGTAGCCTAATATGATGCTGCTTTAAAGGTGCATTAGGTACGATTAGCCATTTTTATTTTTCAGAATTAGCTCTCTAATGGTTAAGTAGGAGGGTTAGACACTTGTATGGATTTTTTTTTTTAACTCCTCAAGACCCCCCTCCCGTCCGCCCATGTTTACAAAGCTCTGCCCCCAGGAACTACGCTGGCCTGTAGACTAATAAAAGGCTCTCATGGGAGGCTCATGACTAATGGGAGGCTCATCCAAACACAAACAGACATCCTGGACCAGAGGTCAGTTTTCCAAATGGGTTATCTCAGCCGATAATACTTTAGTCCTGAAGTCATGGCTTAAAACATTTATTTTTTTAAATTACTATATGTTCTACGTATTTTGCAAGTTATTTATACAAGTAAGAATAAAAAAAAAACGACTATTACATTATTACTTTAACTATGATAAGAATGCAGTCCAGCTGCTGCCATCAGAAGATCCATCGACCGTGGACGTCCTGTTTCACAGGTGTCTGGTGTGCATCAGCGTAGGAGAACTGGATGGGTCGGGCCAAGAGAAATTATGACATCCATCCACACTCCTACTCAGTGGTGGTTGGGAAATATCTCTCCGAAATGTGCCTGTAGTTTTGCACTTAGACTTCCAGGCTTGGCTGATAATGGATAGCAAAAATATATTCGGAATTACTGTGTTAGCTTACAGCTAAGAAATCAGCCCAGTCCTTACAAACAAGCTCACCAAACATCAAGATCCTCCAACACAACGAGATAAGTCATATTCAAGCAAGACAACACACCAATTCCGTCCAATCAATTCTAAAACACACAAATGTATTTAACAGTAATGAAATTTAATCAAAAATCAGAAATGGATTCCTTAGACAACTGAAATTATTCGCAGTCCAGATCGATAATTAAACAAATCAAGCGAACTTGAGCGAATGCCTGTGACTCGTAATGGTTTTTTTTGTTGTTGTTTTTTTTAACCTGGGTGCTTTCTTTACTCGTTACCCAAGCTGTGCGTAAGTATACACACAAATCTAAACAAAAAGTAGACTGAAAACTTCTTCAAAGTTACTTAAACAGAATTTATGCACAAATCTGCAGTAAATGTGGGCCCGGGTTTGCGAGGCGTGTCTAACATTATATCATATCATATCATATCACATCACATCACATCTTATCACAACACATCACATCACATCACGACACAACACCTCACACAGAGTACACATGCACAACACTTCCATTATTATTACGATCTTTTCTGCTCTGCTGCTGACAGCAAGCCTCTTCACCAATAAAGAAGTGGCGAGTGACAGGATGGGTCATTTATACTAGAGCATGCATTATTGTAAAAATATGTTTCTGAGTCATCCATGTTGTTTGCATTCACTCTTAAAATGCACCGACAGATTTGATATTACACTTAGACAAAGAGTAAGAGAAACAAATACTGATGGGGTTCTATGGCTCTAAATGAAAGTGAAAGAATGAGAGAGAGAGAGACAGAGAGAGAGAGAGACAGAGAGAGCAGGCAGTTGTACATAAAAGCCAATGTGTAAAAAGGTAGCTGGCGGTAAACCGGTGCGAGGCGTACTGGCTTTGCATGGGTACCTGAACACGCTCTGGAGGTCACTAGCACAAAAAGAATCGAGCTGGGTTAGAAAGACACACATATCACTGCATATATGTTTCCATTTCTCCCTGAAGAAGATACTGCGGGCTGACTGTGCAATTCATAACAACTCAAAGCCAGACTACTAGGCTAAATAGTTGACTGACGGCTGAGTTCCTGTGGTAAGTGTTAGGTTTTATTTGGTTTGAATACTGCAGACTCACATTATTGCTATATGTCATTATTTGGAATGTTTCTGATGTATACCTGTAGCAAAAACTATGCAACCAGAAAGAGACATGCTGCTAAATGGAGCGCGCCGAGTGTGCTGAAAGCACTTTCTGTGCAGAAAGAAAGTGCTGAAAGAATCGAGGTTAAATGCAGGCAATGCTAAAACACACAAACAGTTAAAGGAAATGAAAAACAACAACAACAAAAAAAGCAAATTTGCATTTTGGCCCAAACATAACGTCATAAAGTCACGCCTGGTTATGTGAAGCCGTTTCATTTCCTGTCTTAAAACAACCTACCATTTACATTAACACATGAAAACACAGACACATGCCATACATAGACACCGCAAAGGGGGTATTAAAATATAAATTAAAAAAAAAAAAATGCACGGTTGTGATGTTGATCTGAGAAACCCTGTTTTATTATAAAAAAAAAAAGCATTTTCAAATATGGGGTGCGTTCACCCACCCACCATCCAACAGGCCATCTGATCACACATCCATCCCATTAACCATCCATCCATCCATCCATCCATTTCACTCAAATACACCTGAACAAAGCCAACAATCAGAGAGTTCAACAAGTGTGCAGGCTTCAGGCTGTGGCTCCTTTCACCCCTCACTGTCTGCACGTTAAAGAGTGTATCATCAGAACGTCTTCTTAATGGTCTGAAAAGGGTTCCTGTGGATTCATAATGTAATGGAGGAGTGAAGGGAAACCACAGCGGACCAGTAAGCCGAGCGAACTTGTCAAGTAACTGCTACATTTCAGTAAATTGAGCTTTCAGCCTTCGCAAGGTGAGCAACGGCTGAAAACTAAATCATAAAGGTTGTGTTACTACCTCTCCAGATGTGCAAACTGCAAGATTCTCTTTAAGTTGTACTTTAAACAGAAACACTGAAATACCGGTTTAAATATTTCTGTTTAAATACCTTTAAACAGAAACATCTATCTATCTATCTATTGATAATATATGTGATATACACACACACACAAAACACTCATACAAATATATGACACAGACACACACACACACACACATACTCAGTATGCACACATACCCCCACACACGCTATCTGCTTGCGCTAAGGCAAGATACAGTATATGCATTTCTATACACGTTAATGTACAAAAAAGACATATAACACATTAATATAAGTGAAAAGTGAATGTGTGTTTGTGTGTGTGTGCGCACACTTATGCATACAAATACACACATGCATGCACTTCCACAAACATAGGTATAGGACACCCTTGAACCAAAACGCAGATTTCTGCATCCACAGTCACTCACGTGTGCTTTCTCTCTCCTCATGGCATACTTTGGACAATCTCATGACTTCTGAAACCTTTCTGAAATCACACTTAATTAAGCATCTCACTTTTAATCACTTCAGTGGCAATTGTTTCACCAGCTCTGCCTAGGCTACATAAAAATAAAAAAAAACAACAACCAACCAACCAACCAAAAAACAAAACGGCTGCTGCTGTCTAGGCCTTTAGCTCGCCGTTTACTGGGAAGGCAGAGCTGTATAGACCCAAACAGAAAAGTGCTTCCTGGGAACAAATGCTATCGCTTGTATCTCTGCTTACTGTTCCACCTCATGTCACCTCTCGCATTCATTCATTCTTTTCACAGATCAAGGCCCCCGGATCAGGGTGAACTGACTTTTCCACAGAGTGCTACATTCCATCATCACTCACATACAACATACTGTACAGTACTGTGTTCATTTTGAGACATATAATAATAATAATAATAATAATAGACTAAATTGATTAAACTGTCTATCAGCTGGTAAGAGTGACAGGTGTGTTAAGTGCTTCGATCACCTGTCCCTCCCTTCTCAGGCGACTGACTTTCTTTCACTTTCTCTCAAATAATAAACTCTTATTAAAATAAAAAGGTCTATTTTTTTTTTTTTGCTCAACATACAGCTCAAAAAGTCAACCATCCTCAAACGTATACATAAACACAAACCCATTCGGTGTCTACATGACTGAAAGTGACCCCTGATTGCAATGTGTACACATTCATCGCAAAAAAAAAAAAAAGACAGAAAGAGACAGAAAAAAAAAATAAGCAAAACTATAAAACAAAACAAAACGGTTCATATATAAAAGCAAACTCCTCCAGGTCTCCAGGTCTATTAGTATAGTTTTCTCGTTCCTAAGGAGCAACTGGCACTGTTGATGACATGACTTGATCTCTCTCTGTCTCAGTCAGCATGTACCTTAGCATTTGGTTGCTCTTCTTTTCTATGACGAACTCCCAGAACCCTCTCAAAACCCCTCAATTTTATTCGTGATGGACTTCAGATTGTCTGTCGTCTACGTCTAAACATCAGATGAGACTGCTTGAGCAGGATGGCTGACATTATGTAAACTCCTGCAGCCAGTGGAGGAGTGATTTCCATCCTGCCTCCCTGAGCAATGTCATCCATGCCAACCTCCTTTTCTAAGCTCACACATGGATGGAGCTGGGACTAATGCACCACAAGCATCTAGTACTGCTTCAGTAGGTGTCGTTTAAAGTCACCCAAAACTTGCTTTGAAGAACCCTCGTGAATATATTCAGATTCTATGAATACGCTAACCGGAGATACCACCATACACATACCGGTCCACCTCCCCTGGTAAACAAGTGTTGCATGGGCTTCATTTGCATATTAAAACATGATTGGCTTTTATACTTTACGATCCAATCAAACCAGACCAAACGAGACTGCTGCCTCAGGCTGACTCCTGCTTTTTTTAAAAAAAGGGCAGCAAAACCACCAGTCTGTGCACTGAAACGATTTTTAAAAATATTACATTGATATTTTTTTAAAGTTTAGAGTGACTTTAAATCATCGTATACTGTATGTCATAATAGGACGTAAAAATGTAAGGCTGAGAATATCATATTTTGTACCCCGGAGGGCTCAGAAGTCCTACATAAACCCACCTTCAACAACTTGACTGTCCCAAATTTACCCAACCAAAATAAATTGCACTAATTGGTTGTATATATTCAATGCACCTATTCAATAATCTCTACTCGTAAGGTGATACGTATATGCTGAGTTAATTTAACCTACAGTACAGTAATCTGGATAGAAAAATTTAGAGAAATCAATTTTGAAATGATATAAAAAGCAATATTCTGGAAAAAAAAGAACATTGTGAGGGTCATTTTTTTTTCTCATTCAATTCAAAAACGACAAGTCCAAAATGGCTTTCATTTGCCAATATTCGATCTGCCTTCAATGCTGATTTTAACCTCCTGAGGGATAAATGAAGGTCTGGGAAGAGTTGAGGGTGGTTCCTCTTCAGGCTTCTCGACTTTGCGACCTTCTGGAGCCGACCATCTCCGCTTTCGCCCTGTGGGTTTACTGATAGATTTTGAATCTGAGGATAGTGGAATTCTACAGGCTCCTTTCTCCCCAAAACCTAGTTCTCCGTTTTCTTTGCTTGCCTGGGAGCTCACTGCTCCCTGCCTGCCACACTGTGCCAGTCCATTCTCGTGCTCCATGTGCCTTGCTGCCCTGCGTGTCCCTCCTGAGGGGGCTTTAAAAGGTGGTTTAAGAGGTGGCCCAAGACTGTTAACATCGGAAATCTGCCCCTGACTCTTTTTCAAAGAGCCATTTTTCAAGTTTTTGAGAGTGAGGGAAATGCAGACATCACCCACAGCTAGCCTGGCGCATGGCAGTTCCAAGAGCTGAGTCGTCCGGTCTGGACAGCAAGATGACCAGCCCTGACCAAACACAAAGAAAGGGTACTCTACCAGCACCTCCACGTTCACCTGAGAAAGAGAGAGAGAGAGAGAGAGGAAAATAGAACACAGAAACCACATATGTCATTTACACAGTGCAACATGTCGTGAATTAATTGATTTAGTAGATCGTGTTTAGCCTCACTGTTGAGCCAGCAGACTTTCTGTTTGAGTGGGAGACCAGAATCATAATTCACAGACAAATGAAACAGATTTTTCTCACAGCCCCCTCACTGCAGAACAGAAGGGAGATGAACTAAGGGATGACTCAATTCTGCCTTAGGATCCCACACAAACAGCACAAAACAAGGGACCATGTGGAAACAGGCAGCACAATGACTGTGGTAAAATAACTAATATGTTATAGCAAACATGTAGAACAATTCATTCCTGCGTTATGAGAACATGCAAATTATGGCAAAGTATGAGATACATGATAATTACTATAAGTTGACCAAATATCCAACATGAAAATATAGTAATCATAGGAATCAAAGTTATGGCAATAGCAACAAGCATATTTTTTTTTAAATGTGGAAAAGATCAAACTAAAGTCACTTCTTATAAAGTACACTATACAAGCTCTCTGCAATGCAGGGTAAAACAGTCATCCAGATTTATAAAAAGAGCAAGCCCACCTGTGAACGATGCTCTCCCACCGCAAACTGGATAATAGCAGAATTAGGTGTATGGCTGCTGTCGATGCGCTCTACAGTACTAGAGTCGATCTTCAATTCGCTGCTGATTTCTGCACTCTGAATAAAGTCCTCTGTCTTTAGGTCCTCCACGCGCTTCAGCTCCCCATCAGCTAGTTGAATGATGGAACCCTTGGTGAAGTAGGGTGGTAAAGAGGGTGTGGAAGGTATAGGTGGAGTAGCTGGCAGGCTCGCAGTGGCTGGCATGATAGGCAAGTGCAGTTGTGCCTGAACCACAGCACCTGTCGGGTGAGGGTAGGAGGCTGGTGTCTCAAAGGACTCACCTTTGGGGGCTGCTGAGGTCACAAATGCATGGGGCAGTGCTGCAGCGAAAGTTGGTGTTGTAGATGTGGCAGTAGCTTCTGCTCCACTTACAGGGATAATAACAGGCTGAGTTCCTGGGATGAGCAAGTGTGGAGGCAGGCTGGTGTGGTAACTGAGAGGCTGTGGCTGCCCTGGACCTGCAATGTACCCAATAATGGGCTGATGAGCGGGGTAGAAGTTGGTGGATGTGAGGCCAAGGGATAGTGGCTCGGTTGCACTGTGTGTGGTATGGATAACTGCGTGGGGTGAAAGTGTGGTAACTGCTGCCTTTAGACCATCCACAGGTAAAGGGGGAGGTGGAAAGGGAAGAGCGGTGCTGGAGGGAGTGCGAGAAACTGGCTTGCCTGCACAAATGCCTCCTTTTTCAGCCGGGGCCAGAGGGGGAGGAAGCTTGTCTACATTCCCCCCTGGATCAGCACTGCTGGAGTTGTGACTGTTGGGAACTAGAACTAACGAGTTCCTCAAATTGGTGTTTTCCTGTGCATACTCTGGTGGAAGCGTCATGTGCCGGGTCTCATAGTGGTCTCGCTGGTGGATATGGTGATGCTGTGTGGATAAAGACCCTTTGGCTATACTGCTGACCTTGGATTCTGAGAGCTGGCTGAAGCGACGGCCCCTTTCTGGCTCACCGTTTAACATCTCTCTAGATCTGCCATCTTCCTTTTTGGACAAGGCTCCATCTGAGTACTGAAGCAGGAGCTGAGAGGGCCCACTAAGTGCGAGTGTCTGTTGGAGGTGAAGGGGAAGATGGCTTTGGGATGAGGATGCAGTACAAGGCACTACACTGAGTGGGGAGTTGGAAATTTGTACATACTGGGTGGAATGGGGTTGAGGTATGCTGTCTGAAGTGAAAATTACTGGATCAGGTTTGGGTGCTGGAGAATTGGTAGTGCCAGAGTAGGCTTCAGTGTGTCGTTGGGAGGATGTGGTGGTGGTGGCTGCAGGGGGCACAAGGGGAGAAATGTAACTAGCATAGGGTGCTGCATATGAGGGGCTGATAAAGTGCAGGTTAGGGGGCATGGGTGAGTACTGGATGGTGCCTGCCTGCTGAGAAATTGATGAAGTATACACAGCGGGGATCGTAGATGTTATAGTTGGAGCACGAGTGGACTCAATAGTGGACACTGTTGGTTTGGACTGAGGGCCTTCAGCTTCTGCTGAGCTGCTGGTGTGTTGCTTGTTGCTCTCATGCCCGCTGGCCATGCTGGCAAGCCAAGCAACGTTTCCTCCACGCTGGCTCTCACTGGCAGGTGCCATTACCATGGGCCTATCCTCTGAAGGAAGGGTACTTGCTGGAATTTCACGTTTCTTTGGGGGCAAACTTTCATTGCTTCGTTCCTGGTTGGACTTCATGATGAATGTATCTGCTGTACCTCTTTTTAAGGTGGTTTCTCCCTGTTATATTTTTCTTTAACACTCTTTCCCTCTGCAACTCTCTCTTGTTCTCTGCTTGCACCACCTGCTGACTGGCTGGTGCTGTTGGGGTAGTGAGGGTGGAGAGAAGACCAGGGGTGATGGGACCTTTTTCCTGTACTTAAGGCTGGATGGACACTGATCTCAACTGAAAGCAACAGAACACATGCCTGTTGTCGGAGAGTGCTTGCCACGATTCATGTGGAATCATTTCTCTCTGAGAGCAAGCCTCCAAGACTGCAGCAGAATCCTGCAGAACACATAGAAAGAAATATGCACACACTTTAGGTACTCATGGGATAAAAGGGCTCCAGAATTTTAGAAAGCCTAATAAATGACCAAAGCAAGGATAATGGTAGCATTTCCACTGTAAGGTCTCCGGCTAGCAATGTTTTTAAATGGATATTGTGTTTAGATTCAGTTGCAAAGAGATGGGAAAGATATCTCTTGCATATGCACACACTCTACATGTCAGAGGGCACCCCCTGCAGGGATAGATGGAGCACTCATGTGTCAGCATCACTACTCCCCCTCCAACTGTTTATCTCTCTCAACAGCCATACACAGTCATACACATACGCAACACAAATATGCAGCACTGAATCCTAACCTATCCATAATTCATAAATGCTAATGAAAACAAACTGGTTCACAATGACCTTCACGAGATGAATATAGTAAGCTGTGTTGATAATTCAATGGCAGAACAGCTTGCTCATGTTAGTTCCCATCCAGTGAACTACAGAACATGCAGATCAACCACATAATCAGCCTTCGATCTTTCACAAGTATTGCTCGTTTAGAATTCCTCCCTGTGCTCCATTGATTGCTCCCACTCCGCCTCTATTCGCTTTGTCCAGTAGTGGCTGGAGAGCTGTTCTGCATTTCAAACAGGGAGTTGATGATTTAAGAAGTGTCACAGTGCAACAAGAGACAGACCTATCCTATACACACCTTGACACATCTGCATAAAAAACAAGAGTGCTCTGAGAGCACAATATCCCCCGCTGGCAACTATGCCATAACTCTGGTAAAATGCGACTGAATTGAATGAAATTGCAATACGTGTATCACTGACATATAACAAAGAATCCTGTCAAGTTTTTGTGAAATTCCTCCAAAAATTGTGAGAGGAGTTGATTTCAGAAGGTGAGTACCCTTCCCGGGACGGACGGATTGAGTACCGTACCTTTCAGCCAGCGAGGGATAAAAATGTAGCCTAATTTTTAGTTGAAGTAATTGATCATGGCAGAAAACTCTGATAAATAATTTGATTCTAATCTGAACGTACCTGCCAACACTTCAGTCCTCTGGAAGAGGTTTTCGGATTGCACCTCACTTTGCTTGTCAGATTCTCCCAGGTCTGGAGAACTGCTAGCGCTGGTGGCTACGTCACTGTCCTGGGGCTTCTCCATCTGACAAGGAAATATGTGTGGAGGACCCAGGGATTGAAGAAGAAAGAGAAAAACAGAGCAACAACAGCATGTAACATGAGTATGAAAAATTATTTGAGTTTGATATGCATCCAGTAGTTGTGTTGCTTCACAAAACAAATTGCAAAACAAATCTGTTTTTATTCATATGCTTTAAAAGGAAACTACAGGCCTGTACACAAGCAGGTGTATTTGAATTAAAAGTGATGTTCTGCATTTCAACTTTGCTTCAGTACCAATATGGTAGAAATATACAGGGGAAAAAAAACTAATTCTGAATAAAATTGCTGATGTAAAACAATATGCTCAAGTAAACTGTTTACTGAGGTGAAATATTCAGATTACAAACAGGTGCAATGCAGGCAGGTCTCCTTTATGAGTAGAACACATACACTCACTGGCCACTTTATAAGGAACACGCTACACCTGCTGTTGTATGCGGTTATCTAATCAGCCAATCCCTTGACTACAGCACAATGTATAAAATCATACAGATACAAATCAAGAGCTTCAGCTGATGTTCATTTCAAACATTAGAATGGGAAAAATTGTGATCTCTGTGACTTTCACTGTGATATGGGTGCCAGATGGACTGGTTTGAGTATTTCAGAAACGGCTGATCTCCTGGGGCTTTCACACACAACAGTCTAGAGTTTACACAGAATGGTGCGAAAAACAAAAAACCATCGAGTGAGCGACAGTTCTGTGGGTGAATGTCTTGTTGATACTCTGTAAAAAAAATCTTGTCAAATTTACAGTGAAAAACTGGCAGCTGTGGTTGCCATTTTTTCACCGTAAAAAATACAGTGACAGTGTATATGGCTTTACGGTAA
>JAODHV010001121.1:0-15102 GCA_027576555.1 Plicofollis layardi | reverse complement strand
AAGCTTTTTCCACCCCTTATTCTAAAGTCACAACTCAAATTCATCTACAAAGGCTTACCTACAGTGCTCATAACCATCGCAAACAATCTGTAAATGTCTACTAACTATTTACAACGTTTTGGACTCCAACATCTAAATTCAAAACAAACAAACCTTACTTCAATGTGTGTAACTCACCATTAAAATTCACAAATGATCTTTTACTGCATACAACCTGTTTACAAAGCTTTTTCCACCCCTTATTCTAAAGTCACAACTCAAATTCATCTACAAAGGCTTACTTACGTTGCGCATAACCATTGTAAACAATCTGTAAATGTCTACTAACTATTTACAACGTTTTGAAGCCCATCATCTAGGGTATATTACAGATTGCTTCAATTTGTATAACTCCAACTTACCATTACCTTCCAAAAACGAATATTTTTTTTGATTATTTTATATAGAAATTTACCAATATTTTTGCATCCACTAATCTAAATTGTAATATAGTATGTAATGTTAGCCTGCCCTTTTAAATTATATGTTAATTTCTACAAACTAGAGATTAAACTAGACATTAAAAAAACTAAAAAAATGTTTTTCACATCCTAATCTTACGTGAAGCCAGCATCATCAGACCTTATGTCAATAGTGCCTTTTACACACCCTAATTTAACAAGGAAACTTGAGAAAAATTTTAATGTTACAAATCATTAGGAAAGGTTTTTGAATCCACAAAGGTTTAGGGCAAAGACCTTGTTGGAAGAAAAGCTATGTTCAACATACCCTTCACGCTATACTCTCACTATTTATAAATGAATTGTTCACATCAAGCGTGTGTACTCATAAAACATCATACTTTTATAACTCAAAATTTCATGAGATGCAGATACAATGTAACAGATGAACAAAAAGAAAAAAAAAACATTGAAGAGAACATTAACATACTAACATCAAAAAACACCTAAAATTTATATTGTTTGGCAATGTCATGAAAGATACGGCCTAGAGGTCCATTGTGGTGCCTCTTCCCCAGCCACTCATTCCATTCAATGACTTGGAGGTGCTCCTTCAGTAGTTTGTCAGTTCTATTTCCTCTAAGTCTCCAGACCCTCTCTTTATATGTCCTCCACGCCCTCTCAATGTGCTGAGTATGGGCCCCTGTGGTAGCATCAACAAAATTCAAGCTGTGATTCACTGTAAAATGTCTATAGCCCAGCTGAGGGAGCTGGCTGTAAGCGCGCCACTGGTCACTTATAATGGATGACCCCCTTTTTGCATGCTTTCTGATCACAGGGATGAGGTCATCCCTGCGCCTTTTTTTCACCAGTCGGAGGACTGGCTTCGTCCTTGGACGCTGTTTATGGACTCCCAGCATCCCAAACACCCACTTTTTTCGCTTCCAGGCACCGGCCACTCTGCCTCTGCCATACTAGAAAACAGCAAACAAACAAAAAACAGGACTCATAAGCAATGTACATAAAATAACTTCATAGAATTGACACTGACTGACAAACGACTACTTGAACCCTTGCAGTCAAAACATATCTTCTGTGGTCCTACTGTAGGTATCTGGCTCACAAGGCAACCTGTTTGTACCATTCTCAGTAATTGTATGCATATGATTGCAATAATGCACCTACTTTTCTCTTGTGCCGGAAACAGCTTTCATCAATGGCGATGAATTGTTTCCTGCCTCCTACTTTTTGTCCCGTTATTTTCTTGTGTTTTTTCATCGCCGTCACACACACCCCTCGTAGTTTTCTTGCCATCTTCGTCAGTGTGGCTGAGCTCCCAGTCAAGCCCTCCTCCAACATATCCTCCTGTCGGAGACGAAGTCCTTGAGTAAATCTTAAAAAAAAGGGAAATGCATAAAATGCAAACATTTTAGATCAACAAATCTTCAAGCACCACAAACATACCTACACAAACAATTGATGTTGTGTGTAACATGGTTGTTTCCATTAGCATCAATGGTCAAATAGTTACCATACGACTTTTTTCTTTTGATTGTGTATTGATTTGACTTTTTTTTTGTTGACGTCACTTCCCCTTTATAGGATCACTGTGGTCAGAAAACCAATATGTTGATGTTGCTTCTGTGTTTCTTTTTTCACCAGTTTGGAAATGCCCAAGACTGGCTTTGATTTGCAAAGTGAAACGTTTGAAATCATTGCATTATTGCATCCAGGCAATTAAGAACAGTTTCTGAAGTGTGAAATAAAGAATGTTTTTTCTTTTCAACTGATTCCACATTTAGTTTGCTTTTGGAAATCAAAGATGGCAACCTGGCCCTAAGTGGTTTGTGTTTGGCTCACAACACAGGCAGATCCCCGCATAGGGTCATTGCAATGAAATTGAAGACTTCCATCCAAGGGGCACACACTATACTATAAGTATACATACAGACAGGGCCGTTGCTAGCCATTTGGGTGCCCTAAGCACAAATGCTTTCAAACTATTTCACACATGTATAGATTGACAATATAACGATGTTGTAGCCCCCTACATAATTGGCCCTTTTCATTTATGTGTCCTGTGTGCATAGGCCTACCGCATGACACTTTGTCTGCCACTGTCAGTTCATCTGGGTGACCACTAGAGGGCGCTACCTGCCGTGGAATACGCTGGGGAAGTGCTACTCATGTAGGCGCGGAGTTGCCACTTAACAAAATAACACCACAGCTTGGGACGAAAGCAGTTGCCCTAACTCCTTTCTTTCCATTTTTCCCCACTCACCAGAGTGCAACAAATGCCGCATCATGAAAAACAAACTTGTCCAATCTGATAACAAAGGTTTGCTGTATCGCTGACCTAATCAAAGGGAATCCTATCCTATAGAATGTATGATTAAACATTGAAGCGGTAAATACAATGAACGCGCAGTCAAACTGTCACAAACAACATTAAGTGTGTCCCTAAGCGTCCATATGAGAGAGGTGGAATTTTAGCAGCGTGAGGAGGAGGGTCCCGATTGCTCAAGTTATCTGACACCGTTATCTGGGTTACCACGTCTCTGGAGAGGTGCACAAAGCAGATTCAACCTTTTTGCCGTGAAAATGCATATTTATAGAAAGTCCATGTAATGTGCATGAACTGTCTACTAAGTTGGTGCAGCAACAAAAAGATGAGTGTGAGTAGTGCTGTATGTGCATACAGTTTTCAGAAAATTGTGAGATATGACCTAGCAGGTAAAAGAATATACATACAGTAGCTACAGGTGAAGTGCACAATTGGAGCATGTAGCCTACATTATTGTGACTTTGGTGGCCATGACATTACCCTCCGGTGACCCTTATACACCTTTATTCAGTCCATACCTGTAAAATGTTAAAAAGGGAAAACTAAGGAGAAAGGGTAATTACCTGTGTATAAACTTTAGCCAGTCAAACAGGGATGTTTTTGACCTACTGAAGATTGATTTGTCCCTGATCGATGTTTTCTTCTTGTGACCCCTGTTACACCTCCTGTACACAAGGAAAGAGGGGTAATGAGGGCATAGGACGACCACAACAGTGTGTGTGTGTGTGTGTGTGGGTGTGGGTGGGTGTTCACAGTCCAAGAAATTCTCTATAATTGTCCCTCAATGGTGGAATAAACTACAAGTTGCTACTAGGAAAGTACCATCCCTCTCAACCTTCAAGAATTTTGTGAAGACTAATCTCTTCCGGGAGAGCTTCCCTGCATAGTATAAGTAACCTCACTCACCACAAATCTGCCCACCTACAACCCTTCTTCTGGATAGGTCTCTCAGCTCTATTACTGAACTTCACAGCTCTACTGACTTAATTACTGCACTTATTTACTGTATTTTTTCTAGGCTACCTTAGTTACTTGTTGCACTTTATACTGACTAGACTAGACTTTGCACAAAATAGATACTTACTATTTTGTATTGTACTTGCTCTCTGACCTTGTGTAAGTCACTCTGGAAACTTTATATGACTATACTATGTACTCACTAGATAGGCCTACTTACTTGCTGCACGTTGTATTGTATTTGCTCTATGAGCTCTTGTAAGTTGCTTTGGATAAAAGCGTAGGCCAAATGTAGTGTAATGTAATGATCTCAGGGACAAGGTTATGTGCAGCATGGTGGTTATTAGTGTACTTGCATTTCTGGATGAATGGGGGACAGAGGTCAGATGGAGGGTTATGTGTACTATCTTTTTCTGCTTCTTGTCTGCTTCTCTGTGGTCTTATGTCTGCTTTGTCTTATTTGTTCTCTAGTGAAAATTGAAAACCACACTCCCCTCATGCCCAAAACAATTGTCCTGCTGGGACAATAAAGGCTAATAGGGATGCACCGATACCGATACTGGTATCGGGTATCGGCTCCGATACTGCTCATTGTACTCGTACTTGTACTCGTCAAGCTCTTGCCGATACCAGCTATGAGTACTACTATTATTCTAAACAATGCAAAATCTTGTCATGTTCTGTGGACTTGAAATCAGCATGGAAAAAAGTGACACCTCATACATTTACTAACATTTAATTTTACATGGAAATGGACAATAAAAATGTCACAGGTGGAAAAAAAACAAGGCCATGTATTTATTTTCATTGTATTTTGGTGGTAAAAGGTATCGGTATCGGTACTCGGTATCGGCAAGTAGACACATTAATGTACTCGTACTTGTATCGGTTTTCAAAAAAGTGGTATCGGGACATCCCTAAATCTAAAGTAATCTACTCTAATCTAATCATCCAGTGCCCTTTGCCAAACATTCTGTCTTAACCTAACTTTTGCACATGTGCAAATGGCACAGGAGTGTTGGGTAAATTTCCCAAGAGATATGAATACAAATAATACACGTTTGAATGTGGCTTTAACGCCATACTCCCCACATGCTGTTAAAATGTGCACAATTAAAGAGAGAGAGAGAGAGAGAGAGAGAGAGAGAGAGAGAGAGAGAGAGAGAAGAAAAAAGAAAGCATTAAATAACCCTCTGGAACATTTTCAAATTAAAAAGTAGAAGAAAGAATATTTAAAAATGACTACAATTTAAAATGTGATATTAATTGTAGGCTACAGTTATGGATGATTTACTGTGTCAGACTTAAATATAGGCCTACAAAGATTGAGGTTAGGCCTATGATAGTGATCGTAATGTGCACAAAAGGTTCCATCTTCATACAATAAATTAACAGATGAGGTTGCAATATGCCTACTAAACTACAAAGTTAAATACAGCGATTGAGTATGACTTACCACTCAAAGAAGTCGCAGCACTCGCTCCGCTTGAACTTCATGCGATGTCCACTTTTGCATTTCACCTTTTTGGCCAATATCTTTTTCTTTTGCAGCCATTTGATCACTTTGAGGAGTTTTTTCTCTGATTCTTTACCTTCAGTGATACGCAGCAACTTCCGAGCTAAACGAGTCATTTTTCTTACAGTGTTACATTAGAATCTTGGCAATAGCCCGCCATAATTATCCATACCCGCTCTTTGAAAATAGCCAATGAATGATCACGCACAAGCATGGTCCCGCCTACTCAAATATTCTGTCAAGTTTATTTAACACATGTTATTTAGCGAGGTGTAGATGTTTTGAAGAAATTGACTTAAGATCCCTTGGCTGTTATTATGTTTGCAAAAAAATAGTATGTTGTGAATATGAACTTCATACAAATTTCCTTTTTTTTCCGTTCCTAACCCATGCGCTTACTCTTATTGGTTGTTTTCGAATGACGCTACTGGCGGAGTGAGTGTACGAGAGAGAGAGAGGGAGAGAGAGAGATAGACGGCGGTAAAGGAGTCATACTTGGAACGTTAATTTTGTAAATCCACAAAGAAAGAATTGTCATGGCCACGGCCTCGAGAGCTTCTACGCGGCGACAGGGGAAAGGTGGTGCTGATGCACCTAAACCCGATGCACCCGAGACAAAAACAGACAACATTGATGTTTCTGGTAAGTATTTTTGTATCTTGGTGTACAAATTTAGCTCAACTTGTCAGGGATCGGCTCGGTCCACTATGGATGATTGTAATTTACACCCCGAGGCGGAATGGCTGAATGCGTGCATTAGATTTAATGTAAACTTCCCAAAGCAAAGTGAACATTGAAATCTGTATTGTGGCCCTATGGTTAACTATGATGGTTAGCTTCGTCATTCCTCATTCAACCAACAACTAGCCCTGCTAGCCAACTTTGTTAAGCAGCCTTTTGTTTCTAGCATTTCACCGTAACAGTTCACCTTTTGCTGGTTTGCTTCGTTTAAACAGAGGCATTGTCAACGCATGTGTTCATTTTTGAGGCTTTTGTAGTATTTTACACAACCATACATTTCTATAATGCAATGAAGCCAGTGTCCAGTTACTGCTAGTTCAGATGCTAGGCTTTCAGTGTGGCACATGTTTTTGAATAGCAAAAAGACGTGTTCCCATGTAAAGAACCCAGTCAGTAATGGGATACGGAATAAGCTAAGGACGAAAGATATCGTTGATTCAAGTGCACGGGGCTGCTAAAACTTTAAGAAGTATCGTGTCACATGGAGCAGAGGCTCTGTCTACAATTCCACGTGCGAGAGGGGGAGAGATTAGCATAATGAATTCAGAAGGTCACCAACATCAACGGAACAGCCAGTGGTGTGCGGTGGTGTTGATAGCAGAGTAGGCAGGCCATTCCACTTCCATTCCAACACTCGCAAATATATTTTTTTAATAATAATATTAGCGTTTTATGATTTCCCATCCGATTAATATACAAGGCTGGGGCCATACTAGAAAATATTAGCTCATTACTCAGTAAACTTTTATGAAAAGTTCACATTTGGCAATAGGTAACCCAGTTTCAATGTGCAGCATAAGCCCTTTTTCCATCAAATTCTGTAGCGAATTAAAAGTGAAGTGATTTGAGGGAATAACCTAATCCTTAAACCTAAACCATAATCATTGATGAGGAGCTCAAGTCCACTCAAGTCAGCTTTAATCCAAACAAAAGAGAAAATAGTACAACACATTGTTTATAAGGAACGCTTCCTGGACACAGATAGGTAGGTAGTTTGAGGTGCTCTTTGGCTGGGAAAGTATATTTCATGAAAAAACAATAGGATATCAAGGCACTCATGTCAAAATTAATAAGTCTTTATCCCATTGGCTTAGGTTACAAAACTAAGGTAAGGTTGAAAACTCCAACATGTTTCGGCATCCAAGCCTTCTTCAGGGAATCAATCATCTGTTACACCAAGGAAGAGTAATTTTTAAAAGGAGTTATCAATCAGGAAACTCCACATCACAGCTAAGGTGTGCTGCGCAGATACACCATGTAATATCTAAAACCACCACCAGGTGTCATCCTTACTACACGCTATATGTCAGACACCTAACATTGGACATCTCTTTTTGAAAGGGGGGGGGGGGGAGTGGAAGGAAAGGACCAAGAAAAGAGAAAATAGTCTAAAGCTGTTTGTGTCACAGCGGCCTCGGACAGGTTTCAACAACAAATTTGAGAATCGTGTATCCACTCCATTGTGTGTTGACCACCACCACTTTGTTTCTCTACTTTGAGTTCCGACAGTCACACGCTATTCAAACATGTTTTGGACATCCAATTTGATAATCAGTTGATTCAACCGACGGGTTGACCAACCTTACCAAAACCACAACTTTATTAGTAACTTAATCATAGTTCATAACATCAGCATCACTCATCGCCGCCCTTACGTTGATTGGAGGTCTAAGATGACAGTAACTCGTAATCCACTTTATTTAAACCTAGGGATGTATAATTAACATGCTTATTTTATTAATTCTGCACTGTCATTTCTAGTGACTACTCCGACAGACGGTCTTGGCAGCTGGGATTGGCTCACCCTCCGGTCAATCAAAAAATAGCAGAGCTTTCCTCTCCAATTAACTTTCGCTTTTGCCCCACTTTTTCGTCGCACGCTGCAGTATGGGCACTTATCAACGTTACCTGGTTGAAGTCAGAAAGGCACAAGTTATCCCAGCCTAACCTGCCATTGACAGCATGCGAGTAGAGAGAAGTGTCCCATAGCAACCAGCTCAAGGCTGGCTTCATTTGCTTTGTGTCGCTGTTTGTATAGGGAAACAGTACTGAATTCATGTTCTCAACCGATTTGAGAGACCAGATGACAAAATAATTGAGATTGTATAGTAATTGTATTGTTACTGAATTGAATGTCACATTTAAATAACTTGTATGAAAGTGTGTCGTTTTGAGATTACTTTTAAGGTACCCAGGCCAGGGTAAGCAGAGCCTACCTTGCCTACCTTAACAGCATGTCTGTGGAAACAACGAAACATTAACAATAAAAAAACAACATCTCCCATCTGTTTTCTATCCTGCACCAACAGCCCCGACAGCACAGAAAAGTCTACAAAGTGCCCAGAAAAGAGAAGACTCCCTGAAAAAGATGGTGGAAGAGCTAACGAAGGAGAGGGATGCTCTGAAAGAAGAGTTAAGCCAGCGTAAGTATTGTTTTATTTCTTACACTGCCATCTGAACTGTTTCATAGAGCATCACACTTGGGAGCATCATCAATTGGGAGTAGTAAGTAGTACAGTAGGGTAAATAAGTATTAAGAAAATCACATTGGATAATTTTTTTTAAAGAATTCATTTGCAAATCATGGTGGAAAATAAGTATTTGGTCAATACCAAAAGTTAATCACAATACTTTGTTGTGTACCTTTTGTTGGCAATAACTGAGGCCATCCAGTTACTCTTCACAAGCTTTTCACACAATATTACTGTTCTCCATTTTAAAGATATTGTTATCGGCCATAATTTCAAAATATTTAATCCATGATACGATTTGACAATTAATTTTTAGTGCAGCAGTCTAACTTCTCCTATTCTCATCACACATGAGTGTATGATATGAGCGGTGTCATGGCCCTTATAGCATCTGATTTGTTTGCCTCAAGGAATACAGACTATCAACACACAAGGTCGCTGAACACTGTCACTGTTTTCTGGTTGCACATATTGGTTATTCACCCCCTAATTAACTATCGATATCGGCATTGGCTATGACTCCTAATCTCTACCACACACATGTCTTGAAGTTTCTCCAGGTTTTGCAACATTCATAAGACACATTGCCATATTGATTAAATATGGCTGAAATCTAGGGCTCCCCACCTGCCACCTCCCCGAACTCCTATATGTTCTGTTGTCATTGCTAACACCAACGCCATTATGATGTGTGTATGTGTATGATGTGATGGCCCTGGTGTGTGTGTGTGTGGGGGGGGGGGATCTTTGATTTCAGGCTTTTCCACCAACCCCAGCACAAGTGCAGGCTAGAAAAACCTCATCATCGACACTGTAGCAAAGTTAGTTCCTGTAATAAGTTGTGACACTCGGCAGCCATCTTGTTGACGGCGCCTTCGGGAGTCTATCAGGAGTCTATTTCAGCTTTTTTTTACAACTGCGCGTGTGCAGCACTTCAACTTGTGTTGATGCGGACAGATATTTGTAAGGAGGTTCAAAAATGGGTCTGTGATAATGAGGGACAGGAATTTTCATGGGGAAGCATTGGCCAAGTCATCCTCCCCTAAATAGACTACTGGCTCGTCGAATGATTTGTCCACTCCTCATAGCTTTCCTCCCTTGTCAATACACGCAACAACTATCATCTTTTATCTCACTGCAAGTATCATTCCCACTGTCACGTCTCCCCCTCCCATGCACGCCATAAATGCGGTCTAGTAGCCACGGTGCCATACGCTGGATATCTAGTGCTACTACAGCCCATCAGGCCCCTGCAGCCCCGACTAACAACTCTCCTACGGGCACTGGGCCACGTTCGCCCCTGCCACTAACCCCATTGAAGTCAATCAAAACGGCAGAATGTGTCTGTGTGTGCTTGGGCAACATTGGCTGATGATTTCATGTCAGGGTCATAGCGTTGGGCAGGCAAAGCACAGCTTCTCCCGCCTGCACCAGGGACTGTTTAGTGAAAGCCACTACCACGTTCAACACTTCAAACCACTTCACTCATGTCAAACATAGGCCATGAATCAATGTCATCTCTTTGCATATTTTCTACAAAGTTACGTTGTGTAGATAATGTCAATAGTGTAGAATTACTGAAGACTTTGTTGGTTTATATTGTAGATGTGATTGTCTCATTTTTGTTTCAGTCACGCTGCAGGACGTTTCGCAATGAAACCCTCAATAGCAAGAATAGCAAGAAAAAAAAATCTCCACCCAGAGCTGAAGTTCCAATATAAATAAATACGTATTTTTCTTATTAGGACGTGAAGTTAAGTGAAGAACCATCAGTGAAGAAATTAACTGTTTGTATTTTTATGCCTTTCCTTCACAATAGACAAGACAAGCAGTGCTACAATGGAGACAGCTCGATCTGACTCAGAGACGGACTCATCATCTTCCTCCTCATCTTCATCCTCCTCCTCTTCATCCTCCTCCTCCTCTGCTTCGTCTGATGAGGGGAGGAAGAAGAAGAAGAAGAAGGAGAAGAAGAAGAGTAGTAAGAAGAGTAAAAAACAGCGGAAGGACAAAAAGGGGAAGAAATCTAAGAAGGCCAAAAAGACCAAGCATTACATGAAGAGGGGTAAGCATATTCAGCATTTGTTCATCTTTCTTAAAGGTACACTGTGTGAAATGTTAGTTGTTTATTTCCAGAATTTATGACATCCATTCACTAACGTTACCTTTTTCATGAATACTTACCACAACCATCAAATTCTAAGTAGTCATTATGACTTGGAAAATGGCACTTTTCATACATAAAAAGGGGGATCCACCATTTTGAATTTCTAGAAATAGCCATTTTTAGCTGCAAAAATGACCATAATTTGGGCCGTAGTAGTAAATATTAGCTCATTTCTTAGTAAACTTTCATTAAATGATCAAATTTGGCAATAGGTAACCCAGTTTCCATGAGCAGCATGGTTGTAGTACCTTTTTGACCATTTCCTGCACAGTGTACCTTTAAGATATTGTTGCAATCTCCTTACCTGAGAACCAACACCACTTAACTTTCTGACATTTAGCTGCTAGCTTGGCAATTATAATCATTTGAATACACACTGTACTTTGCAGTCTTCTTCAGAAGGATCTCACTCCATAAAATTCCAAATATGTTGGATATCTGATTGGATTTACTAACCCAGTTACATACAAAGCATCATTCATAAAAAGGCATTAAGGGGGGGGGGCGGGGGGGGGGGCATCATTATGGCTTCATGCATTTATTGTTAATTTATCATTTCATGGATGGATAGATGCCAGTTGTGTAGGCCTATTCATATTCTGAGATATGTCTATATTGAAGAATTGAGGGACCCATGCAATCGAGCAACTTGTAGACAATGTTTAGTACTGTAGGTTATAGCCCTATGCAGGGTATTATTTTCATAAGGAGGCTGTGCAAAACGGTTAATGGACTAATATGAAGTCATTGTTTTTCTTTGTGAAGAGGTGGAAAATATCATACCAACGAAGTTATACCATAGGCCTATCTTTAGTTAGTTGAAGTAAGACTTGCCATTCTTAATGGGCCTATCAAGAGAGTTTGATGCAGCTAGAAACGATAAAAGCTCATGTGATGCGAGTTTGCTTTTTTTTTTAATATACTGGGTGAAGAGATGAAGCAATCACAACCCAAGAAATGCAAGTGAAGTTGAGGATGGATATTTAACTGGCCCTATTTTGGCTACCAGCTTAAAGTTACCATGCAACGTATTGCTATAATGTATGCGGGGATCCCCCGCTCTGTATTCACCAAATGTGCGCAACTACACACAAATGTGCACACACATGGCATATTAATATATCCAACCACTAGGTGTCAAAAATGTGTTTATCTTGAAAAGTGAAAAATGTGTTTCTCTTGAAAAGTGTTCACATATGAGCAAAAATGCTGATTCACAGGACTGATTTCTCTTAACTGACTGAAAGAGACCAGATGTGAAAATGCCCTAATTTAACAACTTTGTTCGGTTCATAAAAGGGGACTGGGTGTGAAAATGTTCTAGATCATGTGTGTCTTCTTGGCACTTTGGTGGGCGTGAGCGTCCCTCTTAAAGCTGTGTACCACTTACATTGTTTTAACAGTGGCTTCAAACATTGGATTAAATTCTTAAACTTTTAAAAAGATTATTGTCACTCCTATTCCCCTTTAAGTGAACTGAACTCAGTCACCTTTAAATGGACCAAAAAGTGAACCGATTGCAAAAGGACACAGCTCTGTTATTGTTGATATTGTGAGTGTATTACAAAAAAACTGGCTGGTCTTCCTGGTTCCTTGGACTTTTTTTAGGTCCTCTATTTTGATCACACCTGGTCCCCCAAAGCTCTGCTGTAGTCATTACACTGAGCCACAGGTGTAAGTGGAGTTCTCAAGTGAACCGAATCGAAGGTATTTTCACACCTAGTCCCCTTTAATTGTCCAAACTTAGTCCTCTTTAAGTGGATCAAAAAGACAATTTGGAGCGTTCAGCTGCAGAGGACCGTGTGTGATCAAAAGACGCGTGATCAACATGCTGATCCAACGGGACCCAAAAGAGCAGCCAGTTATTTTTATAATACACTCACAGTAAGGGGACTAGGTGTGAAAATACCCTTAATTTACTTCTGCATTAATAAAAGTAATCTACTCCACTCTATTATATTAAAAATAATCTAACCAAATCTTAGTTTGTAACCACAGGTATCTGGTTGTAACACGCTTGACCTTTCATGCACCTAATATTATTGATACTGACTGACACTGCCCCCTGGTGGACTGATGTACAGTATAATATAGTGTTAAAGATCTTATGAAGTGAAATTTCAATGCATTAGTTTCAAGTAGTATACACATTAATACGTTGATAAATGTTATTTTCACATTAGTGGACCATACAGTTACCCTGTGGAAGCGTTAGAAGTTATTTTCCTGAACATCTTTTCCTCTCTGATGTCATTGTTCAGCAATGTACTGCAATGACATGCAATACATTTTTTCACCACATTGTTACCATGTGGGAAGTGGAGGCACTATTTCCCTAGAGTGCTCACTTCTTGGAATGGTGACATCATAGAGGAAAGAAAACACATTTTCAAAATGTTAAAAAAGGGTAATTATGGTCCACTAATGTGAAAATAACATTAATCAACTTTTTAATGTGTATACTACTTGAAAATAATGCATTGGAAATTCACTTTATAAGCTCTTTTGTTAGTAGAGTTAAATATAGTTATTGAATATGTGAATATATTTGAGTGTCAATATCAATTATCAAACAAACTAAGAATATGATTTTCAGGCAAATGTCAAACCTTTCTGTCAATACAGCGGTGGTGTGTCACTGTAGGGCTGCTATTTTTGCATGCTGTTTCAATGTGTCAAGGGGCTGGGCTGTGTAGTTTGATTTGCTTCCATATGTGCCGAAATGCAGTATGTGATTGTGAGACAAACAAACATAAAATGGGCGCACGTGTGCAAGAGTTTTTCAAGCATTGCTGCATGGCTAGAAAAATTCTATTTTTTTATTATTACAATTCCTTAATGCTCTCTCGGCCTGATGTTAAGCAAATCAGTATGAAGGCGCGATACAGGTTTGTCCTCTAGGTTACTTGAAATCTGTTGGTTGGCTGTTGGCTATGCTTGAAACCTAGGCAAGCCGACTGTTGACTTTATCAATCAGTGTAGCTAAAGCCAAGAGGAACTCGTCTCCAAAGGAGGCGAGACTTTGATCTGCTATTTAAATTCATTGACGTTCCCTTAATAACCAATAAGAAACCTTTTGGACTGATGTAGCACAATAGCCGTATTTGTGCTTCTTTCTGAAAGAGGGTCACAATATTCATGTAAACTATGCTAAGTTTTGTCTTTGCTGTGTGTTTGTGTGTTTGCAGCAACGAGACCTGAGGAGGTAATCGAGCGTTACCAGAAAATTTTAAAATCATTTCGACGGGGGAAAACTCTGTCCGAGTCCTATCGCATCCACGGGGTGGACCGAAACACCATTTGTGCAGGGGCCCCCATTGTGGAGCTCCACGCGGTCAGCCCTGATGCATACAAAACCTTGAAGGCCAACTACACAGGAGGCAAATTGAGAGAGTTTTCAAAGTTGTGCCAGAGAGAGATACTTGCAAACAGTGAGTGGGTGGAGGCAATAGAAAAGAAGAAAAAAAATGGAGAGCTGCTCCCACTGAAAATATCCAAGTAATTTTTTAATGATACACGTTCAAGTTCAAGTTCAAATATAGTAGAAATATGTAGTATATATAGTAAATGATATAGATAGATAGATACATAGTCAGATAGATAGATAGATAGATAGATAGATAGATAGATAGATAGATAGATAGATAGATAGAGAGATACCAGTAGATATATATATATATATATTAATAGAAGTGTTTTTGTTTTGCAATTATGCACTTTTTTTCTTTATTTTTGTTTGATGCATGTGGAAAAATTAAAAAAAAAAAAATAAAGATTTGAATTTGCCTTTTATATTTGCACTGGTTTAATTGCTTAATGTGTACAGCTTGTGATTGTGCAAGTGACAATGTCTACTGATAGGGTGTACAAGAAGGATTGCATTTTTACATGGGAGAAAACATGACATAATAGGTAATAGTGAATTATACTTGTCGTGTTATGTGACTCTATTACTGAAAGGGAAACAATGTAGGATAATATAGTTTCTGGGGTTTTCTTAAAACAGACCACATCACTTACTAAGTAGGCATCTGCTGACTTGAAGCAGTAATTAATGAAATGTTTAATCCTACACAGTGTCCCTTTAAGATAAGGGAGGTTTGTCAAATATCTGAACAAACAAGTCATCCTTGAAATTAAATATTGTGTGTCATTTGAGTACATATCAATAGAAGCTCTCATCAGAATGTGTTTTCACTTAAGATGGGGGGATTTGTAGATACTCTTATTAGAGAATAAGGGGTGGAAAAAGCTTTGTAAACCGGTTGTATGCCGTTACAGATCATTTGTGAATTTTAATGGTGAGTTACACACATTGAAGTAAGGTTTGTTTTGAATGTAGATGTGGGAGTCCAAAAACTTAAATACTAGACATACAGATTGTTTACAATGGTTATGAGCACTGTAGGTAAGCCTTTGTAGATGAATTTGAGTTGTGACTTTAGAATAAGGGGTGGAAAAAGCTT
>JAODHV010001111.1:0-10410 GCA_027576555.1 Plicofollis layardi | reverse complement strand
TGAAAAAGCGCCATCTAGTGGCTAGAAAGAAAAATGACTACTGAATGAAATTAAATGTATTCAGTCCAGAACACTCCCCGCCTGGCATCTAAGAAGATGCCACCTTAAACAAGGGGATCTATAAACAGCAAACCCTAAACAGTCTCTGGAGAGAAGAGTAGGACGACCTCAGAGACAGGCCGCAGAAAGGTCTTACTCGAACCGTCCTTCGTAGTTTTTATCTCCACCTTCCTCACCCTCCCGTCTGCGCTGGGGAAGGTCTTGACGATGACGCCCATCGGCCAGTCGTTTCTATGCAGCTGGTCGTTCTTCAGGAGGACGACGTCGCCTTCTTTCAGATTGCATTTCTCCTTTTCCCACTTCCTGCGTTTCTGCAGGGAGGGGAGGTATTCAGCCCTCCAACGATGCCAAAAGGTGTTGGCGAGGCTCTGGACCTGCCTCCACTGCTTGCCGTGGAGGTCCTTGTCATCAAATTCCCCCTTGGGAGGAGGAAGGGCGCTGACTTTCTGTGTGAGAAGTGTCGCCGGTGTCAGGATGAATGGAGAGTCGGGGTCGGTGGACACAGGAACCAGTGGACGGGCGTTTAGGATAGCGGAGACCTCCGCCATGAAGGTTGTCAGGACTTCATGTGTGAGCCTTGCTGGGCCGACTTTCAACAGCATTGAGTCCAGGATACGCCTTGCCAGTCCAATTAGCCGCTCCCAACTGCCCCCCATGTGCGAAGAGTGTGGCGGGTTGAAGACCCACTTACACCCGTTGTCACTGAGGAATCCGTGCACCTCTTTGTCACTGGTCACAGATTCCATCTGCAACTCCTTACAGGCCCCGACGAAGTTGGTGCCACAGTCGCTTCTGATCTGTTTGGCTGGTCCTCTGACTGAGAAGAACCGCCGTAGAGCATTGACGAAGCTCGAAGTGTCCATTGACTCCAGTACTTCAATATGTATGGCTCTGGTGCTCATACAAGTAAAAAGCGCAGCCCATCTTTTGCTGGTAGCCAGTCCTCCTCTTGTTCGCCGTGCCACAACCATCCATGGTCCGAAGATGTCCACGCCCACAAAGGAGAAGGGAGGATCTGCACTGAGGCGCTCCACAGGTAAGTCAGCCATCTTTTGAGTCTCCATCTTCCTGCGTAGCCTCCTGCATGTGACACAGCGATGAAGGATGCTGCTAATGCGCCGTTTTCCACCGACAATCCATAGGCCTGCCGCTCTCAAGGCACCCTCGGTGAGGTGGCGTCCTTGGTGCTGGACCTGCTCGTGATGGTGCCGGATGAGCAAAGTTGTGACGTGACTCTGCCCGGGTAGGATCACAGGACTAACCTCTTCTCCATCCAGGTTCGCTTTGGACAAGCGTCCTCCAACTCTGAGGATCCCAGCACCATCGAGGTAAGGACATAGGCTGTGGAGTGGACTTTGCTTAGGAATGGCCATCCCTGTCTTGATGCATTCCAGTATCTCTGCGAAGGCATGCTGTTGGACGGCGCATAGTACGACAGTTCTTGCTCTATTTAAGTCTCCCACAGGACAGGGCTCTTCATGGATGTGCCAGCCCTTGCAGCTGTTCCCCTGCGTGAAGGAGTGGGCAACATGCACGAGTCTAGCAACCGCTTGACTGAGTGACCGCCAGCTGGAGAACCTTTCAAAACGTGTAGGGTCAAGTTTGCCGCTGGTAACCCTGTTGAGATGGCAGGTGATTTGTGGGCGGACGTCAAAGTCAGAGCTAGGGTCAACTAAATCGAAGGAACTAGCTGCAGGTTCGACTTCAGATGGTGTCAACAAAAAGGGTGGTCCGCACAGCCATGAGGTGTCGATTAAGTTGCCGGCTGCAACCGATCGTGAGCCATGGTCAGCGGGGTTTTGGCTGGAGGGCACGTACTTCCATTGGTCGGGGCTCGATGACCTCCTGATGCGCTGCACCCTGTTGCTCACGTACACATAGAATCGTCTTGTTTCATTGTGTATGTAGCCTAGGACCACTTTACTATCCGAGTAGAAGGTCACGGCGTCGAAAGTGGTGTCCATCTCATCCACGATTGTGTCTGCGATCTCTATCGCCAGGACTGCAGCACACAGCTCGAGCCTCGGAATCGTTGTCTCTGGACGTGGAGCAAGTTTTGCCTTGCCGAATACAAAGCCCACCTCCACATCGCTGCTTGCATCAGTTGTCCTCACATAGGCGACAGCAGCTATAGCAGTCGTGGAGGCGTCACAGAAAACACACAGCTCCTTACTGTATGCTTGGCGGAGAGAGATGGGGGTGTACTGGCGCGGGATCTTGAGCTGTTCGAGCTCCTTCAGAGAATCCCTCCACAGCTTCCACTCTCTGTACTTTTCCTCAGGGAGAGGGGCATCCCAGTCACATGACTCTGTGGTAAGCTCCCTTAATATGGACCTTCCTTGAATGCTTACAGGGGCAGCGAAACCCAGCGGGTCGAACAGACTGTTAATAGTTGACAGGACCCCACGTCGTGTGTATGGCTTCTCTGCATCAGCGACTTGGAAGGTGAACATGTCTTCCGAAATGTCCCAGCTCACCCCTAAACTTCTCTGCATGGGAGGGGGGTCTGAGCTGAGATCCAGGTCTTTCATCCCCTTAGCAAGATCGTCAGGAGGGAAGGCTCTCATCACAGCCACCCTGTTCGACAAGATCTTGTGAAGCCGGAGGTTGGAGAGGGCGAGCATGTCTTGAGTGTTGTGAAGCAGGGAGATGGCTTCATCTTCCGAAGTGACAGATAGAAGGCCGTCATCAACGTAAAAGTTTCTTTCAACAAACAGCCGAGACTCTATGCCGTACTCCCTCTCTCCCTCTGCGGCAGCTCTCCTGAGCCCGTATGTGGCCACGGATGGTGATGGGCTATTTCCAAAGACATGTACACGCATCCTGTACTCAATGATATCATCATCCAGGTCGTTGTTGCGATGCCAAAGGAAGCGCAGAAAGTTACGATGGTGCTCACTCACAACAAAGCAATGAAACATCTGCTGGATGTCAGTCGTCACTGCCACTGGCTCCCTCCTAAACCGCAGCAGTACCCCGAGCAAACTGTTGTTCATGTTTGGGCCCGTGAGGAGGACGTCATTGAGTGATACCCCTTGGTGTTGCGCACTGGAGTCGAATACCACCCTCACCTGTCCAGGCTTCTGAGGATGATATACTCCAAAGAAGGGCAGATACCAGCATTCCTCATCTGGTGGTAAGAGTGGAGCCACTTCAGCATGCCCATTCTCCAAGAGCTTGCTCATGAACTCAGTGAAATGCTCTCTCCTCTCAGGGTGTTTCCTGAGTGCCTTGGTGACTGTAGCGAGACGAGTCCTTGCCTGCTCGCGGTTGTTTGGCAGGCGTTGGCGTGGGCTGCGGAATGGGAGTGGAGCCTGCCAGCTGTTATCCTCACCCTGCTTCAATTCCTTCTCCATAATACTGAGGAAGGCAAGATCCTCTATCGAAGGCGCTGCCTTTTCGTCATCCTTTGTGTGACAGAAGATGGACTCCCCCATGAGTCGCGTTTTGTCGCTTGATAAGGACAGCTGTTCTGACGTTAATGGTTTCTGGGAGTGGCTCGAGTGGAAGATTTTCTCTTTGATATCTATCTTGTTGAGGCAGGGACATAGAACGCTGGGACGTCCGTTCTCAAGAACATAGGTTCTGTAGGCGTTCACAGGCGAGGGTACGTGTGCGCCGTTAATACACACATCTCCGATTACCACCCAGCCTAGGGCTAACCGTTGGGCGAAAGGAGCATGCAGGGGACCATTACGTTGTTCGAGGACCTTGTGCACCTGAATAATGTCTCTTCCTAAAAGCAGTAAGATCTTTGCCTTGGGATCAAGAGGAGGTATCTTAGTGGTTAGGGGCTTCAGGTGCGGATGGTACTTCACAGTGGCTGGTGTGGGAATCTCTACCCTATTATCTGGAAGTTCATCACACTCTATAAGTGTAGGCAGAGCAAGACGTGTCGTTTGATCAGCCGACTCCACGATGAATCCCCTTGCCCTGCGGCCTGTGGCCTCCGACACACCTGCACAAGTTTTGAGTATGTAGGGAGAAGCGTTGTCGGCTATGTTGAACATCTCAAAGAACGACGACCTGGCCAGCGACCTATTACTCTGGTCATCCAATACCGCGTATACTCTAATCTTCTTTTCAGGTTGGTCTTCAGGGTATACGTAGACCAGACAGATTTTGGCGCATGACTTGGTAGCTGTGCTGTCCCCACAGACCTCCGTACAGATTGAGGTAGTGACTGTAGCAGGAGAGTCTTCTCCCTCCCCGCCATGCTCTTCAGAGGGGCCGCTAGCTGGCTTTGACAACCATGGTGCTGGACCAGCATGAAGGGCTGCGATGTGCTTATCGCTGTTGCATTCCGAGCACTGGATGACAGCCTTGCAGTCCCTAGCTTGGTGGGAGGTTGAGGAACAACAGCGGAAGCATATGCCGTTCTCCTTCAGGAAGGCCTTGCGCTCGTCGAGCAGTTTTGCTCTAAAGGCCCTACACTTTGGTAGGGGGTGGGGCTTTTTATGTATGGGACATTCTTTCTTCAGGTTGGATGTGCCCTTGGTCTCATCCTCATTGGCAGAATTGTCAACCTCCGTTTTGTGCACAACAATTGGGGTTTTAGCGTATTTTGGTGAGAATTTCTCCCCTTTAGGTGGCGTGTTGCTAGGAGCTGCCACAGCAAAGCTCGGGTCATTCCTCATCCTTGCTTCCGCACGAATGAAGTCGGCGAACACAGAGAAGGGTGGAAAAATGGTGCGATGTTTTTCTTTATACTTGGTACCATGCACCATCCATTTCTCCTGCAGGTTGAATGGCAATTTCTCTATGATCGGGTTAATGCCTCGCGCTGTGTCTAGGTAAGCCAGAGCAGGCAGGAATCCATCTTCTTTGGCTGCCTGTATCTCCAGGAGAAGATCACCTAGTTCTCGTAGCCGCTTGGGTTCTTTATTGGAGAACTTGGGGAACTGTTGGAGCTTATTGAAGAGAGCCGTCTCCATAGCCTCTGGTGAACCGTACACCTCCTCCAATCTTTGCCAGACCATACTGAGGGCCTCACCAGGGTGGTTGATACGGACTGACCTCACTCTCCTCGCATGCTCAGCAGATTCCGGTCCGAGCCACTTAATCAGCAGGTCAAGCTCCTCGCTAGCCTTTAGACCCAAGTCTTCAGTGGCGTTCGCGAAGGTAGACCTCCATGCCCAGTAGTTCTCGGGTTTGTCGTTGAACTTGGTGAGCCCAGCTGTAAGTAGCTCACGGCGAGCTAAAAACCTTCCGAGGACTGATATATCCGTATTGGGCTCTCCTCCCTGACTGGGCGTCCATTGATTCTTTGGTTGTGATGGAGTAAATTCTCTTTTTGGTGTGAACTGCAGTGGTGGACGTCTTGCAGCAGTTACAGTAGGCGTTGTGGCTTTTGCAGATAAGCGCTGCCTCTCACTTCGGCCAGGTGGCTGATGCCGTGTCTGAGATTGATCATTAGGCTCATGTTTTACTGCAGAGGAAGTAAAATCAGCTGTGTCGCCTGTCTGGTCATTGGATGTCACATAGGCGTACTGTTGCTGAACATAGTGCTCTGTTCGTTCAACAGATTGATAGAATGAGCCTTGCTCGTCATTATTATGAACTTCAATTAGCTCCCCCATAGCTGCAGAGTCCACTGCCAATTCTAATACATTAGCTTCAGCACAGGCCGCCTCAGCCTCCTTCTCTTGCTGTATTGCTTCCAATGTGGCTTCCAAACGTGTCTCCTCTACTTTCAATTGAGCCTTTTTCACCTTAACGTCAATCTCCCTTTGTGCATATGATGCCCTGGCTCGTGCAGCTTCTGCCTTAGCCCTTGCTTCCACTGCAGCAAAGCTAGCTGCGGATCTGGCCGATTGCCTCGATGATTTGGACGATTTAGATGTGCGTGAGCACTCTGACCTTGTTTCATAATTCTTTTCTTCTATTGCTGACATCTTGATCTAGTAGATGTAGTTGAGCTGGCTGAATATCTCACTCAATGCGGTAGAATTCACTGTCCAGTCCGTCTTTTTACTGTTCTGCCCTCATTAAAGAGTTCCCCTTCTTCAACTAGACAGACAGATAACTCCCTTCACACGCAGGTCGAGTTTTGTTGGTTTATTGAAAACACTGACGGCATGTAAAAGGTGTAAAACTATGAAAGAAAGAAATAAAATACATAATCAGTATGACTGACACATGTACCGGTAGTTATCAAAATACTGAATGCACATTTCGAACACACAGCATACAACTGGTCTAGCTAGCTATCCTTAGCCTGAGAAATGACGCAGCATGGAGTCAAACAACCGGCAGCTGTTGCGTCAATAAAACTAACGAAAATGCAGGAAAACAAACATGACATGTTCATACTACTCATATTAATTAAAATACTTACAGACGATGCCTTTTTAGTGAACTCAACAGAGATTGAATGAGCATTCATCTGCTTACATTCCCCATGCTTAACTTGTCTGACCGAAACAAAAGACTTCCTTGTCACAATGACGTGACTGAGTCACATGACAATGAATTTTACATTACCCCCAAACACCAAATGAAAAAGCGCCATCTAGTGGCTAGAAAGAAAAATGACTACTGAATGAAATTAAATGTATTCAGTCCAGAACACTCCGTCTAGTTCCATTCCCAGCCCCTCTGATGAAATCTGTTGAACACAGTTGACCATTCCGCCTGCCTACAGTCCTTCTCTCAAACCAATCAGCCTTACATTTTTGCGGCAGCTCCTATTCTCTAAGTCCTCAATTCTATTCCACATAACTTCCAGATGCTTAGCATGCTGCTCACCTTCCTCGGTTAGCTTCGACATAGCATCCTCCACACCTGCGATGCAGCCCTCGGCCTCATCCAGTCTTACTTGAATTTCGCTTACCGAATTCTTCAAATCAGTGACCGTTTCTTTGATTGTGGATACATCTGCCATGACCATTTGCAGAGTGGAGGAAATTTTATTCATTTTGGATAGCAAGTTGTCCACCTTGGAGCCTGATGATTCAGGCACTAGCAAGGTCTGTCTGGTTGACACGCGGGTCTTTGTCCCTTTGAAAAATTTCGATGAGGAGAATGACATCCGTAGCTTTATGTGCCTTATTAGTCGCACAATTAAATATTTTAAATCTTGACTCGGATTCTGTTCAGAATAAGGAGTAAATAAGCACAGATAATATGATTAAATTGGTGGGTCACTGGAGCAACGAAACTATGCTGCCATCTTCCTCGGTGATCCCACATGACTCTGATTGGAACATCTTTACACACATATCAGCCTTTCCTTTTTTACTGACAGCTTCATTTTCACCGTCATATAAAACTGGCATACTCATTCTTTTATATATTCCTGACATTTGATGAACTCTTGACCAAATATGCCCAATAGGAGTGTCTGGACCTATTGTACTGCAGTATTTTCTCCAACTACTTTTTTTTGCTTCTTTGATAATTTTCCTAGCCACTGCCCTTAATCTCTTGTATTCTATAGCATATTCCAGTATTGGAAATTTCCTTAACCGTCTGTAAGCTTTATTTCTATTCTTTATGGCCACGTTACAATCTTTGTTCTACCACGGGACAATTTTGCTGAGTTTAGTACTCTGCTTCTGGGGTATTGTGTCTGAAACTACCTGGTGGATCATTGCACTGAAGGATTTATTCCAACTATCGATTGTCCCATCACTGTTTACCAAATTCATAGAGGCCAAGGTTTTGTCATTAAAGTCTTCCCACTTAGCCCTAGTAAAATCAAATCTTTTAGGCCTCACCTCAGCTTCCTCAATTAACATTCTGCCAAACCTGCTCAATATTGGGAAGTGATCACTTCCAATTGTATTTCTTTCTAACTGATCCCATTCACCTACCCTTGCTAATCCAGCTGATGCAAATGTTAAATCTATGCATGACACATTCCCATTTTGTATGTGGAATCTAGTTGGTCTTCCATCATTTAAAACAACCAAATTGTCCCTGTTCAACAATTCTTTGATTACAACACCATTTTCATCTCTTTCTTTACTGCCCCATAATGGGTTGTGCACATTAAAATCCCCAACCCATGGAGATGTAATTTTCTCCATGATATCCTCTACTTCTAGTATTGTCAGCCGTTTACAGGGGTTGTACAGTATAAATTAATGACTGTCAATTTCCCATATGAACTCCAAACCTCCACTATCACACTTTCCAGTTCTGAGCAGATTTCAACTTTCCTATATTTAACTCCTGTTTTAATAAAGGTGGCACATCCCCCACCAGACCTATCTGACTAATCATTTCTCAGATTTTCATATCCAAGGATAACAAAATCCAATGTAGGTTTTAACCATGTTTCTTGGATGCAAATTAATTCAGGTTCATGTTGGAAATCAGCAACGAATCTTTTAAATTCTTGTCCATTAGCAATCAGACTTCGTGCATTCTATTGTAAAATATAAAACATACAGATTAATCTAAGAAATATCATCTACATCATTCACATTTTCTATATCTTCGGTTTCCATATCAGTCTCTGGGCCCAGCCTATCTGTTCTTTTTTCCCCCTGCTCATAAACTCAAATAACTTCTGAGGAGCATAATTTACCACGTTCAGGAACCTCCCAGCTGCCTCCACCACTGACTTGATGATCTCAGACCTAGTTTCCTTACCCTTACGTACAGCACATCTACCATGAAAGCCAAGAGAGCCTCTTTTTTAATCACAATTGTGTCTGTGCCTGATGATACAAGAGAAGGTGTTGGTGCTAACACCTGGGAGCTCCCCAGTGCCTCTTTTCGTACATCTGCGCTGATACTCTTCCCCTCCACTCTTTTCAATGTTTCTGCATATGATATATTATTTTGTTCTTTTACAGTCTGAACCTGTTTCGCCTTTAGATACTGTAATGTTTACAGTCCCGAGATGAAGTAATAAGATCTCCCCCACAATTACAGTACTTCATTGTTTCAGTTTTACATTCAGAGAAGTTGTGATCTGCCCCGCATTTTCCGCACCTTCGATTTCCATGACACATAGCTGCCATGTGACCAAATCTTTGCCATTTAAAGCATCGTATTGGGGGCCTGTCAGACAGCCTTACTGGGTACAACAGACATCCAATAAAAAACTCTTGGTGGTAGTATATCATCCCCAAATGTAATCAAGATCAGAGAATCGGGATTCCCACCCTCACAAGCTTTGAATCTTTTCACTGCCACAATTCTTCCTCCCTTAATCTTCTCCAATAATTCTTTCTCTGAAATATCAGCACAGACCCCATATATCACACCCTTTGTTCCTGATTTAACCCCAGGGAGGATCTTCTCTACCTTTTTCCCAGCTACTGTGTCCATTTTCTTTGCCTTATTCAATTGCTCTGCGTTTGCACATTGTGGCAGTTTGTATGAGTGGGAGGAGCACAGAAGGATGGCAGGCCAGAATTAAATAAAAAAAAACTCTTTTATTTTGCACTTTTCAGTCCCAATATAACTCTCCCAGCCACACGCACGCACACAAGTTGCCTGGTTAGGGAGAGAGCTCTCCCTCTGCTCTTGCTCTCTTTTTAAATAGGGCATGGTCACTGGGGAAGTTCCACACAATGGAACCACCGCGCCCAGTTCCATTGCCGAGTACTGCTGTTGGAGGTGGCCTGGCTCCCTGCAGCGCCAGCAAACCGGTCCGGGCTTCCTCTCTGCACAGGTGCTCTGGGGCTCACTCACCTGAGGGGGGGGAAGAGACAGACACAGAAGGGAAAAACGGGAGGGCACCACGGGTGCGACGGGCCAGCTGGGGTGGGGCCGGCCCCCGTGTCCGTGGTGGGGGAACGGGGTGAGGACGAGACACAGGAGGAGGGGGGAGAGAGAGAGAGAGAGAGAGAGAGAGAGAGAGAGAGAGAGAGAGGAGAGGGAAGAAGAGGATGTTCGCTGTCCTGCCGTCAGAACAGCTGCCAGATGGTCCTCCGCCAGCTCGATGGCCTGATCCAGCGATGCCGGGCGGTGGCACTGGACACACTCCGTGGTCCCCTCTGGTAGGCGGGCGATGAACTGCTCCAGTACCATCTGATCGATGATTCCCTCGGCGCCCCGGCTGTCGGCCCTCAACCACCACCAGCAGGCATCCCGGAGCTACTGGCCAAACGCGAACGGCCAGCCGACTTCCTCCAGGCGCAGAGCGCGGAAGCGCTGTCGCTGCTGTTCGGGGGTGCACCCCAGCCGCTGGAGGACGGCTCAGCGAAGGTCCGCGTAGTCCAGCCGGTGGTTGGTGGGGAGCTGTAGCGCGGCCAGCTGCGCCTCGCCCGTTAGCAGGGGGAGGAGGCGCGCCACGCGCTGTTCCACCGGCCAGCCCGAGGCCTCTGCTGCCTGCTCGAAGAGCATGAGGAAGGCCTCGGGGTCGTCATGCGGGCCCATCTTAGTTAGGGTGAG
>JAODHV010001062.1:0-15167 GCA_027576555.1 Plicofollis layardi | reverse complement strand
CTGCTGGAGTTGTTCCCCTGATGTTCATGAGCTCTTCTCTGGTGAAAGAGATTCGAGTATCGCAGCAATGAACTGAGATCACTCAGATCTTTTTGCTGTCGAAATTGACACTCAAGTTTTTTCCAAGCTCTTGAAATCAAAATGCCCTCGAATATTTTCACATTTGTGTCTTCGTGGTTTAATCATGACCGACACATCTGAGTGAATCTCAGGATTTGCTGATTTTTAACAACAACAGTGTGGATTGATGGAGTGAAGTGGAGTTTTTGGGTTTGTCCCCTCGCCATGCTGGTTTTTGTCACAGTGATGTTCCAGCATGAAGGATCTGCTGAGCCACCACTGTCCCCACAAGCCTCCTACCTTCTCTCACAGTGTGTTCCTTTAACCCCCTGGTTGAAAACAGTGGCCCTGGCTTTGTCTCATGGCTTCATAAATAAAATACTTCATTTTGTAATGGGACAGAATAAACCTTGGTGGCTGTTCATGGACTTTGACAGACAGTCCAAGTGTAACCTTGTGTTTTTCTAGATGTGGACGACCTGCTGAGATCAGCTTCACTGCTTGACCTGTTTAACATTAGCAAAGGTTTTGGAAAGACAAATCAATTATACTTGATTAAAAGAATGAAAAACGATCTATTCATGGCGAACTCTTTTTTTTTGAGTACGTGGAAGGTTTGTTGTCTCACTTTGGCTATTCTCTAGCAGAGATGGGACTCGAACTTGCAACTTGGACTCAAGTCATACTTAAGCCGCTCATGCAGTGACTTGAGATTTGACTTTAGATTCGTCCTCAAAAGACTCGAGACTTGTGAACAATCTTTATTAGTTTTCATCTAGTTCATATTGTAATGTGTAAACAGTTGTGTTACATATAATGTGTAAACAGGATCACTTGCTCTTGCTGATAACTGCAGTTTAGAATCTAATTTGCTGTATTAGTCGTTTACACATTTGGTCATCTCCAAAGAAAGCCACCTTGACACCTTTTGATCATTCTAGACTAAGAGCAGGATGGGTGGCTCGATCTTATCATTCCAATTTCCACTCAAAATCCAGGGGAGCTGTAATTCTTATTTATAAAAATGCTCCATTCATCATGTCAGGGGTTGAGGCAGATCCCGCTGGTCACTACATAATAGTTGTGGGTAGATTAAATAACACCCCAGTCATCCTGGCAAATGTGTATGCACCAAATTGGGACAACAGTACATTTTTTACTAGGTTTTTCCCACGTCTACCCAATATGGACACACATCGCCTCATACTAGGGGGAGATATGAACTGTGTACTGTCGCCTTAACCAGATCGGAGCTCACCCAAAACCACGGCCCCATCTAAAGCAGCACTGGCAATTCAACTGTTTCTTAATACATATGGGATGGCTGATACTTGGCGCTTCCGGAACCCCAAAAGTAAAAGTTTTTCTTTCTACTCATCAGTCCATAAAAAACATATTTGTGCATAGATTATTTTTTTTCTAAACAGTCAATTACTTCCATTAATTAGAGAATGTGAATATCAGGCAATAGTAAAATCAGATCATGCTCCATTACTGATGACTTTATGCATACCAACTACACACACTAGCGACCGTCCATGGCGTTTCAATACGTTACTATTCTCTGATAGTGGATTTGTCAAATTCATCTCAACTGAAATAACTGAGTATCTAGCACGTAATCAAACTCCAGGGATGTCCTCTTCAGTAATCTGGGAATCAATGAAAGCATATCTTAGGGGACAAATTATATCATATAGTGCCCAAATAAATAACAAACAAACAAAATGAACGCCTTAAGAAATTAACCAGAGACATACTACAACTTGATGTGACCGTAGCCCATTCCCCATCAGCTGACCTATTCAAGCAACGACTAATTCTTCAAACTGAATTCAACCTTTTATCCACAAAACAGGCTGAAAATCTTGTAAACAAATCAAGACATAAGACATACAAATATGGTGAAAAGGCCGGGAAGATTTTGGCCCACCAGTTACGTCAAAGGAATGCAGACCAATCCATAGCTGCAATAAACACTGAGACGGGTATTAAACTTACAGAGCCGTTAGAGATCAATCAGTGCTTCCATACGTATTATTCAAAGCTCTATGGCTCAGAATCCACTAATGATGAATCTTTATTTAATTCTTTTTTTAGCACCTTTAACATCCCTATAATCAATGAAGAAACCACCGCAGAATTAGGTATCCGAGTGAATTCTTTACAAAATTTGCTACTGAACTTGCTCCCATATTGCTTTCAGTCTATGAAGACTCGCTTATCTCCGGGTTGCTACCTGAAACAACGAGACAAGCAGTCATCTCATTAATCCCTAAAGAAGATAAAAACCCGTTAGAGTGCAGCTCATTTCATTACTGAATGTTGATAGTAAACTACTTGTGAAAATGTTAGCCCACCGTTTAGAAACTGCTTTACCCTCCATCATTGCTGACGATCAAACGGGATTTATTAAAAATTCTCATTCCTTTTCTAATATACGCAGACTAATGAATATCCTTTACAATCTCACGCCACCCGATATACCTGAATTACTTTTAGCACTCGATGCTGAGAAAGCATTTGATTGGGTGCAGTGGGATTATCTCTTCTATACTCTAAAAAGATTTGGACTTGGTGCAAAGTTCACCTCATGGATTCGGGTTCCCTTTAGCAGCAATCCGTACAAATAACAATCTGTCCGCCTTTTTCTCATGAGGTCGCGGTACCAGACAAGGCTGCCTTTTATCGCCATTTTTATTTGCCTTGGCGATCGAACCACTAGTGATTGCAGTACATGGTGACATTGCAGTCAATTTCCTCTCACTTATAGAGTCTCTGAAACAAGACTTTGAACATTGGAACTTATCACTATCATTAGGAGGTAGAATTAATACCATTAAAATGAATGTGCTACCAAGATTGTGTTCCAATGTTCACCGATCTTTTTGACAAAATCCTTCTTATAGACAAACTGATATTCTCATTCATAGGGAATAAGAAAAATCCACAAATACGTAAGAACATTTTACAATGACACTGAACATGGAGGGTTATCCTTGCCCAACTTTCAATCCTCAATTCATTTAAAACAAAGTAATACAATTCAAGATTACTTCACGTTATAGATGTAAACCCCCTCTTTTTTCAATTGTTTTTTCCGAGCTCATTTGTGGTTCGTTTTGTGTCTTCTACAAATATGTGCAAGGTTTTACATTTAGGATGGTGCAAAGGGGTCAGGTTGTGTGTTGGACTATATTAAGCTATTTAAAATTGTGTAAGCTAAAAATTAATACCTTGAACAAAAAAAATTTGATATTTACAATCACATTTTTTCTTTAGTGCATATTCTTTTGTAGATTGACAAAAGAGTATATTTTATCAAAAGCTTGATATAAAACTCCCAAATGTGATGTCACTTAAAACTTTGGGTTGGTGTTCTCTACTTTCAGCCTCTACTATTCCCTTGACATAAATGAAATGTACTATTCACTAAACATAATATACACATGCTCTGTTCATACTGTCTAATCACTTGTTTCTCTAATATTTTCAGGTCGAGGTCAAAAGTCGGAAATAGTCAAAAATGTCATTCCCATGAAATATTTTTGGCTGATAACATGTGACAGTAAATGACCCCAAATATACACCCATTCTACCCCAATCAACTGTCTGATTTGACCTACTTTCCAAGGTCAGGGAGGTCATTTTTAGTTTTTAATGCACCAATTTCTTCAGTTATTGGCATGTCCAGATACTTTAGGGAGTGAACACAATCTTTAGTGCATATTGTAATAGAAATAAGTGGCAGACAGATGGAGTTTCTATAAAATGACAAAGTTGTCTTTCAAAAGAGAAGGGCATCAGATTTGGTTGTCAATGTCAGAGAAATTGACCTCAGGATTAAAAAAAAAAAAAAGTAACTGGTAAATAGTGCAGATTGGAGGGAGCGTAAATGAATAAGAGTAACGTTACAAAGTGTGAGTGACACAGCAGCAAATGCAGGACACTGCATTATCCACTAGCTCCTGATCACCTCTGGACTTTTGGTTAATATGATTAATACTTGTTAATGGTTAATAATACTCTTGGCAATTAGTTCAGCAGGGAATAGATCCCAATTGCTTTTGGTGGAACACTTGTAGGTAGCAGAAAAATTGAGTGACGATGGTGCACGTCTACAGGATGGTTTAAAAGATGAACAATTCCTGGCCAGGTTTCCTTCCAGTACTGTCATTTTAGTGATGTGATTACCAGAAGAAAGGGTAAAATTTGGATGGAGACATTTTGATCCTCAGTGTACTGCTGTACAAGTTAACTTTAACCTTGTACAGAGTGACTACATGTGTCCACAAATCTGTCTGAACCCACTTTTTTAGGCAATCTAGCAAAACATCAAATAAACTTCAAAGCAGTTCTCAAACAGCAGCAACTTTATTTCATGTGAAGACACTGCACAGGAAACTTGATGTGACCTAATCCCCTGATGACTTCACATCCTGTGGCTGAGAGGAAATCAGAGTTAGACTAAAAATCATAGATCAGTAGAGGAGTATGAGAAAGTAAAGTGTCCATCTTTAGCAGACCTCTGGGTTCTCTGGATCTGCTGCGCTGTTCTGTGTGGGCGAGGTCTCAGCTTTGCTTGACAGATCCCTCATACTCGTTTCCCTCACAATTGGTCTTGCTTGCCTGCAGACAGACTTGTTAGTGCTCAGATTGGGGCCATTCCAAAGCCACCTACAAAACCCTTAGTCACTAAACTGTACAATAGATAATTGGTTGTGATCACAATCATACAGTCAGGTTAAGGTTAGTTTTAGACTGACTTCAGAAGTTATTCCTTGTCACACTGTAGGACAGTCCAATAAATAATGCAATTCAGAGCTCAAGTGATTCCATCCCTCCCTTAATTGTAAAGTGACCTTGGGTGTGAGAAAGGCACTATATAAATTGCATGGATTATATTTGGAACTAACAAGCTGAACATCAATATTTAAGGGAACAAGTTTGTACTGGACATGATAAACTTGTTACATGCAAGTTTCTTACAAAAATGGTTTTAATTGCCTTCATGATGAAATTCCCTTTTCAAAAGTGACTTCAGGGAAACAAAACCCTAGCTGTGAAGTTTTTTGCACCAGTAAGCTGCCTGTTACTAATCAACAGTAGAGTTGGTAAGCTATACTTTTATAATTTATCAATTTTACAGCACACAATTAGCTGTAACATCTACCTCTGACTTGCAGCCTTCTTCTGGATAAGCCCAATGATCACACCCAGGACAATGACTCCAACAGCCAATCCCACAGTGGCATAGATAACTGGCCCTTGCATCATACCTCCAACCTCATGCTCACAGTATTCACCACTGTAACCTGAGGCACACTCGCACGCCACCTGTCCATCCAATGTCACACACTTGCCGTTCCCGTTACACAGCCTCATCCCACAGGAGTCAGAGTCCACACTTCCCACCTTAACATCTTTGGAGTCAGGCCTGTTCACAGTTTTAGGAACAAATGGAGGAGAGGATTTGGTAGGCTCAACAGTGGAGCCCAGATCTTTTACTACAGCAGAGCCATCAGAAGCTTTTGGTGATGGTGGAAGTGGCGATGTGGAGCTGGGATGAACTGTTGGTTCAATATCCTCAGATTTTTCTTGTTCTTTAACACCTGAAGCCAGGGGGACAAAACAAAAAGCCCATCTCGTCAGGAATACAAGACAGACTGTACAAAGTTGTCCTGATACATTTCCTCAAAACCAGAGGATTTGAAAACCATCTGGCTAATATCAATCAGGAAAACTGGGGGGGGGGGCACACTTGCAACCTCAGAAGTTGTCCCCAGTGACCATCATGCCACTAGAAAATTGAATACATGCATTTTCCACTTGGCTTTTTGCCTGAAAGTTACCCAGATGTCATTTTGACCACTACTCAAGGAGACCAAATGCTTTGTACATAAAGTCAACTTAAACTCATAAGCAGGATTCCATTTCTTATTTTAGATCACAAACCAGGACATTAAACTTCAGTGGTTTAATAGACTCAATATTCAAATTCAGGTTTCTGGATCAAGTTAAGAAAACTTGATTAAAAAGTGGCCAGACCCTTTTTTTTTTTTAAAGGGAACATTTCTCCACAGTTCATTCCACTAGGAGACAAGTGATTACACTCTTGACTGAGGACTGTCAATGAAATTCTTTGCCAGATTTCTGGTTGTTTTTAAAAACAATCCTGAAAAATTGAATTAAAGCCAGTAGACCGAATCAGATATTAGGATTAAAGACACTTCCTCACAGATCTCATCTGAGGCATCAGCACAGTTTGGATCACCATCACAGAACTGCTCTAGGGGTACACATGCATCTCCACGAAGACACTGCTTGGTGCCAGGGGGGCATCGTGGCGCAGTGGTGCAGCTCGTCTCGTTCATGGGAAGGAAGCCCTGCCCACAGTGGCATGTTCTTCCACCAGGAAATGCTAAGCACAGCTGACTACAGCCACCATTTCCATCAGCACACAGATTAGTGCCTAAAACACAGCAGGAAGTCAGCAAGAGAAGCCATGCCAGTCTCCACTGGATTTCTTTGCACCAATTAAAAAAAAAAAAAAATTACCATTTTGACTGGCTTTATGGAAAGCCTTCATGTCCAGCACTTTGGTTTTCACCTTAAACCACATTGTAGCCGTCTGATGATCCTCACTGAACCAGCACTTTATGGAATCTGAAAGGACATGAACATTGAGTTGATGTCCAACTACTAAGTATTGGCTAAAAGAGAAGGATTACATACCAGTCTTTGTGAGCCAGACAAGAATATTGTTAGCCAATGCGAACGCCACCACAGGTTCCTCACTTCTCAAAACTTTATGGTCAGTACCATTAATCCCAACAGAGGTGATTAGTCCCAAACCTGCAGTACAAACCCAGATGATCAGCTTGCACATGAGTGATTTCATTAAAGTGCCCTCTGGTATGAATAACAACCCAGCTGCTTTGTCTCAGAGGAAAATAAAATACTAGAACAGATGATCCTTCACTAAGAGGAAGTAAAACACTTAGGAAAAGCCAGTGTGGTAACTACTTCATGCTCAGCACCAGTTTTTAACATTTAGTGCAGGAATATGCTGTTTGGAACACAATCCTGACAGTTTGGTATACAAGAGTAGATACTCACTAGTGTCAGCCCAGTAAAGTGTGGTTCCATCAGCTGAGAAGCTCAGTGAGACTGGATTAACAGCACCATTCCAAACCACAGTGCGGTTCCCTCCATCCATATGGGCACACTCCAGACGAGTTCCTGTTCCCTGCAGCTCAGTGTTACTGAAACACAGCCACCCTGTTGGAGGGTGCAGAGCGATAGAGTGCACCACACCTTTGTCAATGATCAGAGCAGTGTGTATTCCATTTGCTGAGGTCACATACACTCCAGGTTGCTCTCCAGAGCTCCAGAACACATTCAGTGTGATGTAATCAACAGCCATTGCTGCGATTGAGCCCTTCAGTTTAAACAGCATCCCATGCCATGTTACCATTGCCTCCTTCAGTTTAAACAGACCCATAGCACCAGCAGCTGCATCCCAAATGTAGAGCATCTGCTCCTTCAGAACCAGGTCTAATGCTGAAGCAGTCTTCACTTCAGGGAGATCAAATCCCTCATGTGCTGGCCAGTCATGAAGACCAACACCTGAACCCCTGCTGCGTACATAAACCTGAAATACCCACACAACAGGACTATGAGCAAGGCTGATGAACACAATGTTCCTGCAACATCTGTACACACCTGTAATATTGAAGTAGGGAGTATGAACCAAAGGAAGGTTGAGTCTTCTGGTTTGGAACAAGTCAGTCCATTGTCATCTAGTAGGAATTGAGATGGGCACTTGCACACTGCACTCAGTCCAGGTGCCAAGACACACATGTGAGAGCAGCGCTTTGATGCACATGGGTTCTCAACACCTGGCTGCAGCAAGGCATTAATCACCTGTTTAAAACAGAACATACACTAGTGTTACAGGTACCTTCTGACAAGAAACTCCCAATGCTTCCCTAGCTGACTGGTGCTCATTCCATTAGCAACCCACAATTACTAAAACCCACAAGGTAGCCTTCCTTGGTGGATTAGCTGACCAGCATCCTACAATGCTCCTTTAATCCCAGAGTGGGAAGGCAGTTAAAGTCAGAAAGATCACTGCTCTTGTTTAGCTGAACAATTAACACTCCCTAAATCAGATAAACTTGACATGACAGTAACTAGGAAGTGCCAACTCCCCATTAGATGACCAAGTGGTACTTCCCTTGAGACCAAGTGGCTGGTTGAGCTGTTTGAGCAGAACCAGTTGCTGCTTTCCTGTCACCTTCTGAGCTCTCTGGATGGTCCCTCTACGCTTATCAGACCAGTAAAGCGAATCTCCAAACACTGATAACGAGAATGGACTGAGAAGCTCGGTCAGCTGCAGGATCTTCAAGATAGATGTTTAAAGCTCAGTTAATAAGGCAAACAATCCACCAAGCAGACATTAAATAAAATATTCAAGAGACACCACTCAAGTTAGCAGCTGCCCATCAAACCAAGTGGCTGAAGTTTACCTTAACATCACTTCCATCCAGTGTGGCCGACCCAATACAACGCAGCTTCTTGTCTGTCCAGTAGAGTCGGTTCTGAAGCAGATCCACTGCCAAACCCACAGGCCAGTGCAGAGAGCCATGCATCAACACTAGTCTGTTTGAGCCATCCATCCCTGCTCTTCTGATCTGAGCTTCATCACCCACTTCTGACCAGAACATCACACTGATGCAAACAGTGAACATTATTGATAGAGGAAAAGTCTGACATGATTCTAAAGATGCCTACATGAGACATGTATGAACAGGCCCAAGATCTTTACCCTTTTTGAGGTAGCAAGGCCAAAGAGTGCAGCTTATTTGTATCATCCACAATGACCACAGGTTCTGCCCCAAGATCATCCAACCCCACAGCATTTATTTGTCTTGCTGCCTTGTCTGTCCAGTACAGGTTCCGGCCCACCCAATCAACTGCTATACACTCAGTCTTCACACCTACAAGGACACAAAATTCCAACACTTCATCTCTTCAACTTCAGTGTTTAAAGACCTTTAGTTTAGATGTTAGGCTGCACCTTGGATTAGTGTTCCTCTGCTCTTCTGGTCCAGTGTAGTCCACATCACAACATCACCGTTTATCCAGTACACTTTCTGCTCCTTCCAGTCATAATCCAGAGAGGGGACAGGTTGCTTTTCAGAGGAAAGAACTTCCAGGCTGGTGTTCTTGAGATTGATGAGGAAGATGTCCGACTGTATAGCAGCTAACAAGTACACCTCACCTGAGGGCACAGGAAAGGGCATGAACAGCATGAAACCTGATTGGGGAGCTCCAGCCACAAGCTTCAGCATGTGGCAACTTCTTGGGTTCCCCACACTAAAAGTTAGCAGCTAGTCTAGACCATCTAGCTTAAAAAGGGAGTACCTCAAAGCAGAGGGGCACACATTACTGCAATTACCATAAAACCACCTTTGATTGCTGGCAAAACTAGTACATCTCCAGCAGAAGTCTAGAGACTTGAATGGAATTTCCAAAAGCTACAGTTCTTTTGAGTGGAGACCAATCACCAGTTAGATTAAATTAAAAAGGGGCTGGCTCACTCTTTCCAGAATCCAGCTGTTTTGAAATCACATGACCACTGCTCTGCCAGCTTTCTGTGCACCAAAACCTCTGCAAATTCACTGTTAACGAGCCCTTCGAAATCCATCTTATTTTCATCCATGGATGTTTAATAGAACATGCCGGACATTTCCTTTGTGGTCACATGAAGTGGCTGGAGCCAATTCTGGTCCATTACAGCAATCTTATGGCCAAAAGAATTTAAATAACCTTTGACATACATTTGCAACAACTTATGACCTATGGCTAAGAGGTCACCTGATTTTCAATCTGCAACAAGTTAAAAAAAAAAATCCCTGGATGCAAATAACCCTTTAGCGGATAGGCTTCTGGAAAGGGTGAGCTGGACCCTTTAATAGGACAAACTGCTAATTGATGAAATGCTTAGAGGTTTTTTTTTTTTAAACACATTGTGTGCTGAGTAATAAGCATACAGACACTCCAGCTCATGTAGCATCAAAAAGTGCAGAATGCATGTTCACAGCCTTCCTCTCTCACATGCCCACTTTAGCACAAGTAAATGGGGCCCATAACCGGTTTCTCTTTACCTGTGCTCTTACAGCTGCGGCCATCAGACTCCAGGATATAACCAGGATTACAGGAGCACGCATATGAGCCATCCGAATTCATACAGGAGTGATCACACACATCTGGAGTCTTCACACACTCGTCCACATCCATACACTTCACACCATCTACTGGCTCATAACCTTTCCTGCACCAGCAACGCTACACACAAACAACTTAGACTTGCAAGTCATTACATTTAAAATCATGAACAGTAAACTTTTTTTTTTAAATAATTCACCCTTTACATTTCCTCAGATGGGTCTGACTTCTGATTAAAGCTAGCTAAAAACAAACATCCCCAAAATCATGGATCTGGGTAGATTTGTTAAAGTTTAATGCTATAACATGACTAACAATTACACTCTGCTCAGCTCATGATTTGTTAAAATGAGGGCGTGAATGAAGCCAAGGAGCCATTCCTGCTCAAGTTTAGAGTAACTGGAGCAGGAGGCTTACCGGTCCTTTGGGTGTGCTGTAGCAGTCCTGTGCACATTGCAATTGGTCAGAACATGAGTCACTTGTACAGGCGCCACCCTCATCTGAGCCATCTGCACAGTCAGCTTTACCATTACAGACCAGTGAGGGGTCCAAACACTCCAAACTGTCACACTGGAACTGATCAGGAGGGCAAGACACCGGCTCACCTGTCTCACACAAACATGGTTAAAGGTTGGAGTGACAGTCACTTTGCACCAAGAGGATTGCTGGAACATGATAAACCTCAAAGGACCTCTTGTACACAGTGTTCCAGCTCTGAATCTAAAAACCTTACAGCAAGAACATTCCCAAATCAGGTTTCCTTGGAGTCACATTTCCTTCATACACCATCCCGAGAACAGCATGTTAACTCACAAGCAGAATAAAACTATGGACAGACTGCATTGAACAGGGAGATTTTTAAATATGTCCCTGTTCAAACAGCTCCAATAACCACTTTAGGAAAAGAAAATACCTGCTAGATACAAGATCTCTGAAGTCCACAATAATCTCAAATCAATCCCTTATTTAATAAACATTAAAAATTAACAGAATAACCCAAGATACAACTAAAAATTGCCAATTGAGAGCCATCAATTCTGTAATGCAGTCATAGCAAAACATCAGAATGTGACCAGAAGGACCTGCCTCAGCCCCAGCCTGTCCAGTTACACCAAGTGAAAGTAGCTCTGTGCAAAACAAGTCAGAACATTAAACCTTCTTCAGCAGGTTATGTTCAGGATGTTCCCCACAACACCCACCAGATCCCCTGCACACTTCCTCTCCAAGCCACCAACACCTTCACATAAGAGGCTGGAGGAAAAATACTGGCTCTCAAACACTTTGGGAAATATTGGTCATGTTACCAGATTTGCCAACTGATCATGAGGAGTAGAATAAAGTTAAACACTGAATTTGCCAAAAAAGAAACTCAAGGTCTCAAAGCAGACTTCAAGTTCTCAGATGAGGCTACAGAAAGATTTACACAGGAGTTGATTTTGAAGTTGTCTCTGGGTTTGATTGCTGTACTGTAAACAGAATGCAGGACTGACTCACATCCAGCCTCATCGCTCTCATCTCCACAGTCTCTGGTGCGGTCGCAGTGCCAGCTCTGAGGAACACACTGAGTCTGAGACGCACATGGCCACTGAAACTCCCCACACTGCACTGCAGACTCCTTACAGTTCTACACCAACAGGAAGAGTTTTGAACAAGCATACAGTCACCACCTCTCAGAAGGAAACACTTCCACTGTTCCCCAGCCGAGCTGGAACATCAGGGTTACCTGTTCATCAGACCTGTCCTTGCAGTCATTCTCTCCATCACAGATCCACTCCTGCAGCACACACTGCTGATTGTTTTTACAGCGATACTGATCAGCAGCACACTCCACCTGTGGGACACACCCATCCTCATCAGAGTGATCTTGGCAGTCTGCGTAACCATCACAGCGCAGGCTGTCAGACACACACTGACCACTGCGGCACTGAAATTCCGCACTGCTGCATTCCTCCTTTTCTGGATGGAGAAAGAGGGAAAAATGTGAACAGGAAAAATTTAGTCTCTGGTTACAACAGGACATGAAAGTTGTGTTACCACAGTCCACTTCATCGCTGCCATCTTCACAGTCTGCTTCTCCGTCACAGACAAAAGATTGAGAAAGGCAGCGTTTTTTGTCACAGCGGTGAAAGCAGCCCTCGTCTGGGTGAAAGCAGTCCACCTCATCGGATCTGTCCTGGCACTGTGCTACACCATCACACAGCTGCATCTTCTCGATACACATCATACCATGAGCACACTGGAACTGACCTGATATCACAGACAACAGAATTAAGACAAAATCACCCATACTAGGATTTCACTGGAATACTGCAGTAAGCAGTTCCTGTTTGGGAAAACAGCCATACTGGAATACTGCAGCGAGTCAGGCTGTTACTATGAGTGGTTCCGGTCTGGGAAGCAGCACATGCTCAAGTGAAACTTGGTCACCTGAACAGACCCTCAGCGACTAAATTTGGATCAGAGCTCTCATTCACACATACAGCCTTTCCCAATAAGAAAGGGCAAAAACTTAATCTATTACAGACATGACCTTTACTTCATTTCCACAGAGTTGAGTCAGTGTTTTATCCTGCAGCTTGTCCAAGCCACCAAGTGACTGACTTCATACTTTTCACAGGTTAAGTGAGATCAAACTCTTTGGAACCCAAAACCATTGTGGTTTAAGGTGTTTGTGAGCAGTGCTTGAGTAACCCAGCTCATTACAGACTTACCAGCGCTGCACACTGAGGAACAGTTCTCTTCATCAGAGCCATCAGGACAGTCTCTCTCTCCATCACACACATGCGTGTGAAGCACACACTCTGAGCCATCTTTACATGGAGTGAAGCCAAAGCGACAGTGCAGAGGCTCCTGGGCACCCACTCCACCCCCTACAGAGACAAACAGCATCATGTGAACAGGTTGGGAAGCCCTTCCTTCAGAACCCCATGGCTCTCTTGTATATTACATATAGAAGATGGTATAAGCATAGACACCATGTTTACACCATCTAGTGCATGTGTAAAAGGCAAGTGTAGGGTGCTGGAAAAAAAAAAAAAATCCACAACCCCTAATGCCATGGGGTTCAAAGAGGGGACTTGTGATTTATATTCAAGGCAGGCTTTATTTACTTCATTAATGTGCTGCGGTTTTAAAGTCACATGCCAGCAATAGAGGTGACCATCAACTAGTGTCAAATGTTACAGTTCTTTACTCAATTGAGAATTTGAAGTTTGAGAACTCCTAATGGAAGCCATTAGAGTTGGCTTGTGCCACCAAAAACTGAATTAGATATTTTTTTACCTTTTAAATAAAGGTATAGAGCATCTCAAACAAGAGGCTGGTGTAACTGCAGATTTTAATTCCAAATCAAGCAGGAGACATCCCCCCCCACCACCAATTCCACTGGTTTTGGATCAGCTGACAATCATTTCTGGGGGGGGGACCCACAACAGCCATGCCAGCCTCTTACAGATGGGGCAAATAATGGTAAACATGAAAATTAGATTTACACACAAACATCCAATCAGATCAGTCACACATGGGAGCTGGATTACAATGGAGGATGATGCATGTTGGGTAAAGCTACAGTAAATCATTTTTAAACATTAGAACACACACACCTAGCTAACCAGCTAGCATTAGCAGTGCATTTGAATGCAAGGCCATAATTTAGTAAAAAGACCATTAAAAGGCAGTGTTTGAAGGGTTTCTCAGATGAACTCATGTCGGTGTGCTGCACAAACCTGAAAACACACAGCTTTCAAACTCTAGACCTAATTACCGGAAGGGAGTTTAGAGCACCAAAACTTAAGCATATAGCTCTAACCTGTCCTCTGGAAACTAGGGTTTGCTACTACATAATGGGTTTAAGACCTTCACTCTGAGGAGTTACAGTTCTTGCTGCAAATTATATTGAAAAAAATAGCTTGTTTTATAAAGTTAATTTTTAATTCCTCAGCTACACTACTGCACAGATTCAAACATGAACCTCTCCTTTTCAAACAACTCCTGACTCAACTCCTCAGATAAGGAGCCCCTCAGGAGCTGAAGGCGTGTCCGGGCTCAGAAACCCCTCATGGGGCAGGTGACCCCGGGCGTGTCCGGGCTCAGAGACCCCTCACCGGGCAGGTGACCCCGGGCGTGTCCAGGCTCAGAGACCCCTCACCGGGCAGGTGACCCCGGGCGTGTCCGGGCTCAGAGACCCCTCACCGGGCAGGTTCTCCACATGCAGCTACACTGAAGAGCCAAGTCTTTACTCAAAGCCTGGAGTGAGTGTGGTGATGTTCTGACCTGAGAGAAGTTGGGAGAGAGTCCAGGCCGCGATGCTCAGCGTCCACATCACCCGCAACACCCGCACCGCCCACATGACTGCAGCATAGAGCCTGGTGCACGCGCTGCTCATTTATAGGCGCCGCCCACACGAGCCGCTCTGCGCGAGCTGATTAATTAATTACTCTAACGGATCATTCCGGGAAAGGCACGTGACGTTTAGGAGATTTCTATAAATATTTAAGTGCTTTTAATTCCATCAAAATACACCTGATTATTTTAATCTGATCTGTCTCTGACAGAAATGTGATACAGGAACATGAACATGCATCAAACCCAGGAGAACTGGAGCCGATACACTCCAGGTGCACCTCTTACCTGGGAAGGTGCAGATAGAGTACCTAAGGGCTTTATAGAGTACCTAAGGGCTTTATAGTGTACCTAAAGGCTTTATAGAGTACCTAAGGGCTTTATAGAGTACCTAAGGTCTTTATAGTGTACCTAAAGGCTTTATAGAGTACCTAAGGGCTTTATAGTGTACCTAAGGGCTTTATAGAGTACCTAAGGGCTTTATAGTGTACCTAAGGGCTTTATAGAGTACCTAAGGGCTTTATAGTGTACCT
>JAODHV010000950.1:0-10448 GCA_027576555.1 Plicofollis layardi | reverse complement strand
GGAGATCTCGAGTTTCAACCTCGATCTCCATTTTGATTTGCAATGCACTTTTTGGCCACCGGGAGGCTGTCTGAAGCAACGCCTACCAGAAGAAGGATATCACCATCACATCAAATCAAAATATGGTAGGCCTACTGTCTAGAATAGAATAGAATAGCGTGACAGTGATTCGAGGTAGGCTAGCCTACGAGAAATGGAGAGATTTATAGAGTTTTATTTTAATCTCGGACTGAAGTACAAAGATATTCGGGTAGCATTGGCAAGGAGACACGACCATCACATCAGTCTCCGACATTTAAAGAGAATGATCGCAGAAATGGGACTTAATCGACGACTGGATTATTCGGGCGTAGGAGAGCTTGTCGAATTCATCCGAAATCAACTGCAACACTCCGGCCAGTTGCATGGCTATCGTTGGATGTACTCTAAATGCAGGGAATATGGCCTACGTGTAAGGAAAGAGGATGTGCGGATGGTATTGATTGAGCTGGACCCCATGGGTGTTCAGTTAAGAAAAGCAGGACGTCTCTCACGAAGGAGGTACTTCTCAAAAGGCCCCAACTTTATCTGGCACATAGACTCCTACGATAAATTAAAGCCGTATGGTATTTGTGTGAATGGCTGCATTGATGGCTTTTCAAGAAAAATGATCTGGCTTAATGCCTACACTACAAGTAGTGACCCAAAGGTAATTGGAGGGTACTACTTAGAAGCTGTGCAGCGGTTAAGGGGCTGTCCAAGAATTGTGAGGGGTGATCTTGGGACTGAAAATGGACATGTGAGAGCCTTCCAGCGTGCCCTTGTCCCCGTGGAGCCAGACGATACCCTTGACAGCTACCTAGAGGGAGCCAGTACCGCTAACCAGCGCATCGAATATTGGTGGGGGTTTCTGCGCCGCCAATGCGTGGAGTTCTGGCTGACACTCCTTGGGGACGTCAGAGATCGCGGATTCTTTGATGGTGGTTTTCTGGACAAAAACCTTATTCAGTTTTGTTGCATGGGATTGATCCAGGTGAGAACTTATTTGGCGCGTCCATAGGTAATTGATGTGCATGGTGGTAGTAGGGTGGAGGTGCGTGTGTGCGCGCATGCGCGTGTGTGTGTGTGGGGGGGTGACGCATACTCAGATGATGAGTCAAGTTAGTACAGTGCATTAAGGCAATTAATTGAATGTGTATTTTAACCAGGATGAACTGGATGACACTGCGTGGACCTGGAATGCCCATGTCATCCGACCCTCAAGAAACCCCAACGTTCCCAGTGGTCGGCCCAATATAATGTTTTCTGTACCAGAGCTGTACCAGGCCACAGACCATCTTTGTTCTGTTGACGAGGTTGCTGTTGAAGCATGTGCTACTGAGTGCACCTTTCGGCAGCCCATTCCATGCGACCCAGATGTATACCATCTCTGCAACATACTCATGGCTGAATCTCAGCTGAATGTGCCTGATGACCCTTATCAGGCTTTGAACTTATATATGCATCTGAGGGATGTTGTTACTGCAGCACTGTAAATCACTTACAGCCACCAGATGCTGTTTGCTGTTGCAGCCATTTTTTTGCAAGAACTGCAGACTTCAACTTGACAACAGAATATGGTTTGAAAAGTCAGAAATAACATTTGTTCAAAGAGCATTGTTTTAAATTTGTTTAAATCAACATGTATGCTCTAACTCCATGTGTACTGTCCACCAGACGTATAGTGCTCCTTTACAGCAAAAATGTCAGAAAATGTCATGTCCCTTTGCTTTTTAAAATGGAATGGACACTAGGCCTATTGTATATATTGTACCCAACACCCCACAAAACGACAACAACTCTTCACTTTACTATATCCAATGTTATAACTGAACTTTATTTTTACATCCTCAAAGAACCCCAAAATCACTAGGGGTGGTAGTGTTGGAGAAGTGCTGTTGTACCGCACTTTATTATATGGCGTGACGTCATCAGTCGAATGCGCCATTCATTCTATTCCACGGTAGCGACCTTCTCGCCGAACGTTAACCCTTACGTAACAGAGTCCATTCCCTGTTTCTCTTTCACAAAAAAACTAAAACAACAAAATGTTGACAAATGACCAGAATATTATTATTGTTCAAGAAAAAAGGCACTGCAAATGTTTTTTTTTTTTTTAAACATAATACTCAATGTTTAACAGTTCTACCCAGGGACATTAGTCATCTTTTGTACAAACTGCTGTTAAATGAGAAATCTGGTGTGAAATGGTTTAGTGTTAACACATGATTAACATTTTTAGCATCGGCTAACCAGCACTTGATTTCTGGATGCAGGATGCAAGGTGAGGTATGTGGCAAAAGTTTGCCCTCAGCATCAACTGTTAACACTACTTAAGCCATTTCACACCGGATTTCTCGTTTAAATCCAGCGATTAAGAAATGAAAGCAGTTATAGTTTTGGCCTTTTGACATTAATGACATTTGTTACAAAATAAAACAAATAAAACTATATAATTAAAGTAAACAAAGACAAATTAAGTTATTCAACAAACCAGGCCTTCTCAATGCAGAAACTGTTTAACTTGTCTTTCAGCTGTGTTTAAAAAAAGGGAAAAGAAAACCTGGCCTCAGACACTTCACAATTGGATTATCTGGCCACTGAAAATGTAACGTTACATACAGCACAACTTCCCATTTAACATTGATAATTAACCTGCTGTAAAACCCAGCCATCCCTTTAAGAGGAAAAATACGCAATGAAAATTAGACCATCTAATGGTCATGTGTATGGTCTAGGCCGCGGCATTCGGATGTTATCCATTTTTTAGGTTTCATTTTGGCCCGTCCATTTACATTGGATACATTTTTTTCAGCTGAAACCTCAAAAATAATTAACATCAGAATGTCATGATCTGGACCTGAATCATTCCTCACCATACACGACCATTAGATGGTCTAATTTTCATTTTGTGCCGCACATTTCCTTTAAGGCACAAACATGAGGCACTTTTTGCAATTTATCACATCCATCTCACAATGAAATGGCAAAATATGAAAAATAAAGATATTCTTCAACAGGTTTCGTAATAACGAAAACCTTCAATTGACACATGAACCTCAGACATCCAAGAACTCAAACACAACTGGCCTTGATCAGACAATGCAAAAAAAGCTTCTCTCTTACGAATTCAATATCAACCATACTCTTGTTTTACCACTTTTTTTCACAGAACACACTACACACTGGGTTATTATACATGGGACAGATAACTAACACTTACTATAGTATGTCCATGGCAAGGTAATTGCTGGAGAGGATATGGTCAAATTCTGTACGAAATTCTGGAAAGGAGCCATATGTGCATGGCAACTCCAGGGTTGCTCCACATGTGTGGGCCACAGGTCTCCTGCCAAACCCACTTTCTGCATTAAAAGAAACGATAATTTTGTCCACACAAATAACGCATGAACCAGTGCAGAAGCGTAAGAATCTCTCAGCTTTTGGGTCATCAGCATTCTTTACATATCGCTGGAGGTAGCTAAAGGCCGTCTGTTCCCTCTGTGAAAGTACCACGTTTGTGGTCTCCAATAGTTGCGCCACTCTCTTTCCTGTGGCCTTCTTTGAGTCATAAAGTCTTACCACACTGTCCTTCTCTGGCAGATTTGCACGAACTAAAGCTGTAACGGACCTAAAGCTATCCAGCACAAATTTCGGCTGTTGAAGAATGGCTTTATGAGCCATTGTTTCAAGAGCTGGTTTCAGGTTTCCTTTTGGAGGATAGTAATGGGACCCCATCTGTGAGAAGAGGTCCAGAAGGTCCTCTTCATCACCTTCCTGCATGGTCCCCTCTATTGCCCTTTCAACAACTGCTTTTTCAACTGGAGCTAGGTAATTGAGAAAAGACGACATGAGAATCTCTGCATCAACAGACTCAATCCCATGGATGCAGGCCAAAATGAAAGCTTTGGAAAGCATCACAGGTAGAATGCCATGGTCCAGCAAACCCTTCACCCATATTCTACCTATAGCTTGCCATTCAGCCTCACCAAAATCTGGTCTAAGCCTTGGAACACGCTCCGTTTCCCCCTCACACTGTTGTAGAAACTGCTCCCAGAACGCAGTGTAAACTTCCCTGGAAACACCTGCATCATCAATGGCTTTTTCATTAATAAAATCCATCTTCAAAAACGCATCAATAATACTACTGTCCTTAAACACAGACACAAGATCTTCAAGGACCTTTATCCTGTGCACAGACGCTCGTCGTATGGTCCTTGGATGCTTCAAGCTGCCAGGTTCAGTCGATAAGTTGTTTGGCAAATCTTGTGGTGGCAAACTGAATCGCTCCTCAAGCTACAACAAAAAGACAAATTAATGAGGCATCTCTGTATGTAATTTTAGGCAGCACTTACATAGCATGCAATTCTAAAATGTTAAGTACTTAATGTAACAAAAGTTTTGCTAAATTAAATTTGCCCTACATCATAGCAACTTCAATCAAAGCTAATTGCATGGCAACTCCATACTAACTGAACCTTGATTAAAATTCAGTGTTAAATAGAAAGACAGACAAGTAAGGGTAATGAGAATGTAGTTATTAATACAATTGAAAAGGTCAGGGTAATAGTAATAATGTGATGGGGATAAATAAAAATTTAAGCAGTGGCAGTAAGAGAATATGATGAATAATAGTTAAAACATTTACATTGAGGGATTAACATATTGCGCTGAAACATTTATATTCAGAAATTATCTAAATTAAAGGATAATAGACAGAAATGTACTGGTAAACAAGGGTGGAGGGTGGTCCCCGAGTTACACTTTGAATCACTGTGTTTGAAACCACCTTGTGTGAGTGTCTGCCCGTGTGAGTCCGTGTTGTGGTATGTGCGCATTTACAATTGACCCTTCCGCGAAGCCCCTCCCCCCATAGCAACTGTTGCTATATCCCTCAAGCTTTTCGGTCTTTCTGGCTTTCGCTATTGAAATGAATGGAGAGGTGACATGTTTTCAACGTCGTCAATAACGTCTTTGCCAAAAGAAATAATTGGAAATTTCTGGAAAAACAGGAACATTTCAGACCGAAGTAGACAAAAAGGTCTGCAATACGCACATGGAGGCTACATTCATGACATAACTTGCCGTCCTTGTAGCCAGTCAAATGAGTGGAGGATGGAAGGCAAAATTCTATAATCATTGAAGCATAGGCTACAGATCCCAGTGTAAGAGGCAGACACCCCACACTTTTGCAATAGGCCTATATTGTCTTGACAACGAAATAAAAGACCAACAATGTTTGTGCAGTGTGTTTGTGTATTACTGTCAGAAATCCAAGACCCAGGAAGAAACATACAGACTGTGGATCAAGCATGTCAACAAGATACACGTCTGTTCTAAGTAAGAAGCTACAGTTGTGTTTTCTTGCATCTGGTCGAGAGGGTTAAAAACGAGGAGCGCTAGAGGTGGAAATATTTACAAGCAACAGCTATGTTGCAGAAATTCACATGATGGCTGTGGTGCTAAATGTAGGCTACATTTCCACCTCCAGTAATGCCTGCCAAACACTACACGCGACAACTGGAATATCTAGCGATCCTCGTTGGCGCTTTTAACTCTCTCGACCAGATACAAATGGAATCAAACAAAACACAACCCTAGCTTCTTACCTCAGAAGAGATGTAGGTGCTTCTGTTTATCTTGCTGACATTAAGTTGGTGGTGGGGTCAACCACATTGCTAGATCCACAGCCTGCATGTTTTATTCTGGCTCTTGGTTTTGGGAAAGGATAAAACTTAATCCCTCCCTCAAGAGTTTTAGGGTATCTGCTGTTCGATTTGCAATCCCTCCCTCAAGAGTTTTAGGGTATATGCTGTCCGATTTGAAAACACTAAAGGCACATCATATCATTTTTTACCAACTTGAGGGCTCCTCTCCCATAGACTTCCATTCACTAAAATGGCGAGCTTGAGGGAGGTAGCAACAGTTGCTAAGCTATGATTCGTCAGTTGCCGTTTATGGGCGGGGTCGCGGAAGGGTCAATTCCCTCAAGTAGACACATGAATCTTGAAGTGAATGGAATTATTTGCTTAATTAATGTCAATCTCTGTACTGAACACAACGACAGGATACTTTTCTGTTGATCTCCTGCTACCAGAGCCAATATGAACCTGTATCTCTTTGCTGTGAATCACTAAGGAATTAAGTCCAAAGAAGTGGAGGCTGCACATTTTCCCAACATGTATTACTCCAAAAATGGAAATAACACTTTGTAAACTCCAAAGTAATATCACTAAACCTGAATTGGTGCTTCAGAAAAATCCCCAGAGCTGGCAGCTGATGGTGAAGGCGGGGTTTCAAGTGAAGGGCGTCTTCTCGGCAGCAGTTCTCTTGACTAAGGGAACACGGAAGACAAAAAAGGGTTATTGCAGTAGGTCCAGACACCTAGGGATCCAACATTTATTACATAACAAATAAAAAGTAGTAACAACTCAATTACTTAAAAAAAAAAGTGTCAGAGTACACGTTCAAGGAGTCAAAACACAAGTAGGGTCACAGAGTAGGGTCTGGTCTCAATGTCGTGGGAGGTGCTTTAGACCTGTTAAATCTACAGCCAATCAGAGAACGGCATACTTCTAGAGAGGTTGCTAATGATGAAGAATTGAAAATACAAATGTTATGGGCAACTGCCAGCATTTGGGTGAGACCATGAGAGGAGGTCCAATCATTTCAAACCAGAGCATAGTTCACTCTTCCTACCCGATAACCGATTCAGACCATACTGGTACAAGACCCTATCCTGTGAATGAAATAAATTGGCCGTCTCTGGGCAAGTCAGTATCTGTCCTTAAAGCCACCCTAGTGTGACATAGAAAGTCACACACACCAAGAGAACCAAGGTGCTGACCACTATGTGCAACTTCGTAAGAAAAAGAAGTAGCAAACACTGCTCCAACAGTTTCTTTCTTTATAATGTTTAGGCCTGCAGGCCTTCAGATTTTTCGGAGCCGAGTGTGTCTTTTTCCTAAAACCACCCTATACATTTGAGGTCAAAGATGTCCAACTCACCAAGTGTTTAGTGGCACTCACTGGTATTTCATAAGTGAAATAGTGAAAATAGTGTTTTATAGTGAAACCTGGCTTCTTGTTTTATTTAGCATTTTGTAAGTACAGGTTTAAACTGTAATTCACAAAACACAAAATAAAATAAAAATGAAAAAAAAAAAATGACAACAGAAGCATACATTTTGCTTTCAAACTTGTTAAGGAATGTCAGTGAACACCCCTAACCAGCTTGTGAGATGCACACTTTTGAAAACAAAAGTTTTGAGTGATTTTAAGAACAGATACCAACATACCCATAGATGGCCAATCTAAAGTCGATGGAAACAAAACCCAAATAAGCCAAATAACGAAGACAGCATACATTTTAAAAATGGTGAGGACCACCGCAGACAACTTAGAAACAGGGCTTAATGTTAACTTCAGTTAATTTAGTTAATAAAAAAAGTTAAGGATACGAGTGTACACCTCATGCAGATCTTGAAGAGCACTGATCTGTACATTCTAACAACTGACTGAAGTCAGTGACCTATTCAAATGAATTGGCGTGCAATCTAGAACATGTTAATTGGCAGCTAAAAGGCAGACTTGATTTTGACTTTGGTATTCACATGCAGTGCCTAATCAATTGGTGAAACGGTTGGATAACGTGCTTCCCTCAAATTTCATGGACGTTGTACTTACCTCCATTACATCTGGATCCAGCATTTGAACAGTCACCTCATCCTCCGAAGGCGGCTCATAATCCGAACGCCATTCAACTGTGTCAGAGTCTGAGACTGCATTGGCATCGTTGATTTTCCTCTGGCTTGTGACTTCTATGTCAGAATCAGAAGACTAGGGAAGATGACACGAATGTTAACATCTAGAGTAAAACAAACTTCACATATCTACACACTCATTTTGTACTGATATCACAGAGGTTCAGTTTATAAAACTTGGAATTTTGTTCCTATGCACCATGGACCAAATGTTACAGCATTGTAAAACAATGATAATACATTAGTGCTTTATTCTTTAACTCTATGCTTTGCCCTTTCCTTTCTCCCCATCCTCTGCCGTCTCCTTTCTCTCCTTTCCTCCTCTTCTCAATCCTGTATCTTCTTAAAATGAACTTTTAATTTTAACTTGCTGTGGGATATTTAACCCCTTTTTTGTATTTCACAACTGATTTATGAAATTTAAGTATCAGTTTTCACATCCGACATGAAATTGAAAAAAAGGACTTAATTCCCCTTCTGCAAAGTTTGATTGAGTTAGAGTAGAGCATATTTTGAAAGGGATAACATCAGAAAACAAAAATAATTTCCCAAAGAAACTTGACACTTATAGCATATTGCATTTGAAAATGTTCATACAAACATTAGGAATAATATATATAAGCTTAGATAGAACCTTTTCTGCCATCCATAAAGTACATGCACAATACAAATCCCAACTCCATTATTGCATTACATTATTTGCCGCTATCGAAAAGGTGGCAAAGTCTACGATACCTTTTCTGAAAGTTTGGGATCGCATCTTTCCAATGATGTTTGATGGCTACCTGACAAGAGCAGCCGTTTTGAGTTACTACATATAATTTAAGCTAAGGTTGAGAAAATAAGTATAAATCAAACAGAACACTGCCATAGTTTTCTTATTATTCACAATTTACCCACTGTCCCAACTTCAATGGAGTTAGAGTTTGTACAAAAGGAGATATTGCCTTTAAAAATCGATTTACAGTTTGCTGAGTGGTATCAAAAAAATGAAGTGGCAGTGTAACTCCCTTACAGCAAGATCTTCCCCGGAATGCTCAGATACAGCGTCCTCAATGTCTAAGATAGACCCAGTCTCCTCCTCCTCCTCCTCCCCACTGGAAATGTTGGTGGATGATGTTCCTGGGTCTGCAATGACATCCTGCAATAAACCAGTTTAAAATTATGCAACAGATGAATACAAATGAATTAAAAGTTAAAAAAAAAAGCACATGCAGTGTATAAATACTCTCATACCGTGCCCTCAATGTCCAAGATGGACTCATCTTCCTCTTTCCCACTGGAAATGTTGGAGGGTGATGTTCCTGGGTCTGCAAGGTCATTCTGCACCAAGTTAAGTTTTCAATTATGCAACAAATTAATTTAAAGTAAAAATGTACAAGCAATATATGCAAGATAAAGTGCAATGTTTCTCTGAGCTTTTAAGAAAGACAAAATATCTGCTAAATATTGAATCCTATGACACATAACCCCATTTTTGTGGTCATCATTTACTCTCAATACGACCAAGAGCGAAGATCAGTAACAAACCTCTTCGACATCTTCAGTTGAGAAGTCACTTTCTTCCTCCACAGGGGACTGATCTGCAAATTTGTCCTTGGAGCAGAGGTAAAAACGGAGAAGCTTCAACTTTGTTGACTCATACAAGCCACCCACAGTCTCTTCCAATGGTATGGAATTCCTTTTGAAGTCACGCATCTCAAAATCAAAATTTTCCTGTGGCCCTTTAGTGGACAAACCACTTGGAAAAAACAGTTGCTTTGCAATGTCCATCAACTGCTTGACAGTCGTTTCTTTGTCAACTGTTGTACATCTTGTCCCACCACCGTGCCTCGTTCTGACCTGGGTGTAGTGGGGCTCTGAGTAGTGAAGCCATCCGATTTCTATTTTTCGTACTTGCTTTTCTGCATTTCTGTTGCTTTGCCTCAAACCAGGCGATTCTGGTGACATGCTGTAACCCTTATTAGACATCTTCCTACCCTGCATCTTCCTACCGCCTATCTTCTCTTTTATCCTCTCTAAGATAGACTCTCTGTTAGACACATGGTGCTGCTGATGACAAAAAGAGACTGTAGCTAGTCGATCACCGTAGGTTGGTATGTATCGTGCAAGCTGTGCGTCGGTCATCAGTACAAGTACTTTCTTGTCAATCTGCAAACAAACGATGGAGAAAAGCCGTTAAAATAGTTTGAAACATAAACTCATGCAGAGTAAACCGTTAACAATGCCAGAAAAACACCACAAGTTATTCCTAAATTAATCGTAAAAATACACAGTGAGCCATATACAATCAAATAATACTGTTAGGCTACTCGATGTCAGCTCGGAAGGAGCACATTGCAAGCTAGACAGAGCAGTCCACACACGTTACATGCGAATGGGTTAGACTGCGGCAGATTTAAGCCAGTTATGGCATAACGTAAACATAATTCAGCCGAGTTCTACATTTAATCATTTTCTGATGTGAAGGCAAGCTATTCTTAGCAGCAATCTGCATTTCAGATACAGCGCTAACCACTTGAGCTAGCTAGCATGCTGGCTGCCATCAGTTATCTAGGCTTCTAGTTTCTGTGCGCACAGTGCACACACAGTGTTGCCAAAAGATTTTCAGCAGAAGTCGCTATTGGCTCTCTGAAAAGTCGCTAGAAGTCGCCAGATGACGTCATG
>JAODHV010000796.1:0-10490 GCA_027576555.1 Plicofollis layardi | reverse complement strand
AAAAAGAACAGTTCAAAGAAATTACTGAAAGCCCAAATATTGCCATGACATTCATATACAAGATGACATTCATGTCACTGTATGTAAACTTCTGACCACAACTGTACATATGTTTTCAATAATAGAAATTATTCAGATCCCTTCATTTGTTATACATATTATTGTGTTAAAGATTTAATTTAAAATAAATTAAAATGACTTAATTAATCTGGGTGGCACGGTGGTGTAGTGGTTAGCACTGTTGTCTCACAGCAAGAAGGTTCTGGGTTCAAGCCCAGTGGCCGATGGGGGCCTCTCTGTGTGTTTGTATCTTCTCCCCGTGTCTACGTAGGTTTCCTCAGGGTGCTCCGGTGTCTCTCACAGCCTAAAGACATACGGTTAGGTTAACTGGTTACTCTAAATTGTCCATGGGTGTGAAATGGTTGAGAGGAGAAAACCTCTATAATAATCCAGTAGAAGGCAATGGGAAACCATTACTGTGATGTTCCCTAGAAACTCTGATGGACATCAGAGCCAGACCTGCCATCAGGCAGAGCACTAGAAGAAGATGAATTAATCTACACAATTACCCATAATAACAAAAACAAGTTTTTTAATTGTTTTGTGAAATTTATTAAAAATCCAAAACTGAAATCTTTCATTTAGATAAGTATTTAGTATTCTGTAGAAGATTCTTCCTGGCAGATCCTCTCAAGCTCAATCAAGCTGGTTAGGGAGCACTTGTGGACTGCCATCTTCAGGTCTCTCCACAGATGTGGAGATATGAGGTCCAAGTCTGGACTATGGCTGGACCAATCAAGGACATTCAGAGACTCTGTTCCAAAGCCAATCTTTGTATTGACTATATGTTTTGGGTCTTTGTCATGCTGTCTTTGCCTCAATCTAAGGTCATGTGGTCTGGGTTGTGAGCAAGTTTTCTTCAAGAACCTCTCTGTATTTGGCTGCAAACATTCTTCACCCAATTCTGACCAGTTTCTCCTATCCCTGCTGCTGAGAAGAAACTCCATAACATGATGCTGCTGCTACCATGCTTCAGCATAGGGATTTTATTAACCAGTTCATGAACAGTAAATATTGTAAATAAAAACATTTTCTGCTGAAAATGTTAATGCTGACTAAAACAGAAAAGTGTCAGCATTAACTTTTTCAGCAGTTTGTGCTACAGTAACTTGTGGTAAATGCTTTACCGTCCCAACTTTTTAAAAAATGTGTTTCAAGAATCAAAATTGTAATGAGTTTATTTTTGAAAAACAGCAACAATAAAATTCCTGATAAAACATAGTCAGCTGGGATTGGTTCTAGCTCCCATAACCTTGACAGATAAGCATATAGATCATGAATAAATATGTTTATACAGTTCAAAAATATATTCATACACAGTTGAATGCTAAGTTTTGCATATAGTAAAATGAAGAAGACAAATATAATTTCTGCAATTTACTGTGTAACAAACTAACAAATACCAAGTATTATTACAAAGTTTTAAATTACAAAGTACAAGTTTTAAAAAGTGACATTCCATGTCCCAACAGCTAGCCGCTGTGTTCGGGGATCAGGTCATCGAGGCCCCTGCCTTTGACTGTCGCCCAATCCACACTGCACCGGCTCCCTACGGCTACCTCTGTGGGTGGTGAACCCACAGGAGGTCGGGCCCACATCACCACTTCAGGCTGAGCCCGGCCGGGCCCCGTGGGCAAAGGCCCGGCCACCAGGTGCTTGCATACGAGCCCCAACCCCGGGCCTGGCTCCAGGGTGGGGCCCCGGCTGCGCCATACCGGGCGACATCATGGCCCTTGATTTTTTTATTTCCATAAGGGGTTTTGGTGAACTGCTCTTGGTCTGGCCTGTCACCTCGGACCTGTCTGCCTTGGGAAACCCTAATAGGGGCGTAATGCCCCTGACAACATAGCTCCTAGGATCATTCAAGTACACAAACCCCTCCACCACAATAAGGTGGCAGTTCTAGGAGGAGTCAGAGAAAATCTGTTGAATGAAATAATAATTGTGAGTTATTTCAATGTCCAGTCAAATTCATCCAATTTATTTTTCCATTGTTTTGCTTCCAAGCTGGAAAACTGAAAAATCACACTTCATTTGCAATATGTTTTCCATGCCGGTCACAAGAACGGTTATAGCAGTTGATAATACACCAAGTGTTTACCATTGCACCGTGTCTTTAGATTGGATTATAAACACCAGGACAATGCTACCTCTACTACTATTACTGCTCATTCTCAACTGTAGCTTCTGTGTCCTAAAATCCCATAATACCTTGCGTTGCTCACTTCAGCTGATGTCATGATCCCATTCTCTATAGGCATCACATCAGGCAGCAGGAGTACACATACAGCTCAACAGAGAGAGAGAACTGGTTGTTAGATATGCTCTCAACTTACAGTGGTTTAAAAAGACATAATCAGAATGCAAGTTTAGACTCTAATTGGTAAGCCAAAATGTAACATAGGCATGAAGGCAATTTGGAACATTGTCAGGTCAATGCCAGAGTCAATGCTGAACTGCACTCACAAACTAAAAAACACTTCTAGACTATGCTGCTGAACTGCTGTGCCAGGTCAGTGACAGAGTTAATGCCAGATTGTGCTCCAAATCTTGCCTCCAGACTACAGCATGATCAGACTACATTACCCAGATCACACTGCAGCCAGTAGACATTGCCGCCACTGATTTGTGGCCACCACAGAATGTTTTCAGTTTGTATATGTTTACATGTAAAAAATTTTTTAAATGTGGGCTCCAAAAGTCCAAGGACTCCAAAAGACCAACCCCGTCTCCATGTCATGGAGCCTGGTAAACACCTTGGTTGACCTTGGTGGCTAAAGGGGTTCTGGTAAAGTCGCAACAGGCCCAGCAAGCCAGCAATGGATTACCTACCTGCTAAAACTACACAAAGACAGCCTCATTATAGATACAAGGAATACTGACCGGAATGGCAATGGACAACAATCTGGATGATGATACCAATTAGATACATGGGATATTGGCTGGAACAGCTATGGACAACGAGTTGGACAATGACATAGGAGACGCATGAGGATTGCTATGTCAAATGTTGGCACTATAAAGGACAATGTTAAGGAGATTGTGGACATGATGGTAGAACAAAACATTGATATACTTGGCCTATCAGAGACGAGACGTAAAGGGCAGGGGCAAATCACGGTGTACAATAATTACGTCATGGTGTACAAAGATATGGACAGTGACACATGGCATGGGGTGGGTTTCCTGATGACACCTGAGATTGGCAGTAGAATCATGAACATCAAGTATGTCAGTGAGCAGATTGTTGCAATCTCTCTTAAGATCAACAATGCCTACCTTGACATTGTTCAAGTGTATGCCCCCCAGCAAGGGAACCCTGATGCTGAGAAAGATGAGTTCTACTAGGCACTGCAGGACACCATGGATAACACTCCACATAGATACAATCTACTGGTGATAGGTGACCTGAATAGCCACATTGGTGTCCACAGAACAGGATGCAGGGGGGATATTGGAGCCTTCAACATCAGTAATAGGAATAGAGATGGTGAAAGGATCATCAATTTCTGCTGCAGGAACAAAATATGTGTGATGAACATGTTCTACCTGCACAGACCCAGTCACAAGTGGACTTGGTACTGCTGGAATCGTACAGTAGATGACTACACCAAGAAATCTATTATTGACCTGGTACTCGCTAGCAGGAAAAGCATCACCACAGATGTCAAGGCTGCACCTTCATTGTCACTGGGCTCAGACCATAGTGTGGTGATCGCTAACATCAACATTGTTACACTAAAACCTATAAGGAAGCTCTGCAGGAGATAAGTTAATGTTGAGGAACTCAGGAACCCACTGGTAAGGTAGGCCTTGAAGGATAGTATTGCTGAGGTAGCTGCTAGCCATGCTGCACCTAGTGAGAGCATTACTGACGATTGGGAGAACTTCAAGGAAAACATTAGGAGGGTTGTAGAAGATAAGGTCAGTGTGAAGTGGGTTGGTGGCATAAAGAAGAAAACTACACCCTATTGGAATGATGAGATGAAAGCCGCTGTTACAGCCAAAAACAGGGCATTCAGACAATGGGTGAGAAGTCATACACCAGAGAACAGATGGTTGTATGAGATCGCCAGGAACAAAGCAAAAAGAACTCACCATAGGGTGGTGAGAAGAGGCTGGGCCAAGAGCTCGGAGTGGACCTCTCTGGGAACAAGAAGTTTATTTACTCACTTGCCAAAGAATATAGGAGTAAGTCAACAAAGAGGTGTTACATGGTAAAGGATGAAGAAAACAACCTTCTGACAGATCCTGTGAACATTGATCGAAGGTGGAAGCAATACTTTAGCAGGCTTCTGAACATCCCAGCAGAGGTGGACTGGGTGCAACAACAGATGCAGGTGGAGGAACAGAATTTTGAGGATCCTGAAATCACTGTATCTGAAGTGCGGCAAGCAATAAAAAAGATGAAAGCCAACAAAATGCATTGCCAAAGCTGCTGCCATCATGTCCAAGCTGAGCAAGAGAGTGTGGGCTAACAGACAGCTGTCAATGAACATCAAACTTATGGTGCACCAGGCGTGTGTCCTCAGCACCCTGCTTCACAGCAATGAATCTTGGACCACTTATGTTAGGCAGGAGCACCGCCTCGAGAGTTTCCACTTCCACTGCCCTCGACATATCCTAGGCATTAAATGGCAGGACAAGGTATCCAACACAGCAGTGCTGGAGAGAGCAGGCTCCCTTACCATTCACCTCCTGCTCTGTCAGTGTCGCCTACGATGGCTGGGACACATGCACTGCATGGAGGATGGCCAGATTCCTAAGGACCTCCTGTATGGGGAGCTAGCCACGAGACATCATTCAACTAGCCATCCCATGCTGCAGTTCAAGGACATCTGCAAGTGCAACATGAAACTGACAGACATTGACCCACACAGGTGGGAGCAGTTTGCAGCTGACCACAGCTGCTGGCGTCATACTGTGAGAAAGGGAGTCAGAAGGGGTGAGGAGAAGAGAAATCTACAATTGCAGATGAAGAGAGAGCTGCGGAAGCAGAGACAGCAAAATCAGACCACCAGTCAGCCATCCGACTTTGTCTGCAACACTTGTGGCAGAGACTGCCATACGAGGATCAGACTACTGAGCTACATCAGACGCTGCTCTCAGCAAGTTTGAGTCAACCAAGGCGCAACCATTGTCTCCTGAGACAGAAGGATGCCAAAGATATCACTGTATCTGAAGTGCAGCAACCAAAACAAAGGATGAAAGCCAACAAAGCTGTAGGTTGTGACAACCTACCAGCAGACATTTATAAGCATGGGGGAGAGGAGATGTGCAGATGGATTAACCGGCTGCTGAACAGATGCTGGAATGAGGGATGTGTGCCAGATGAGTGGGGCAATACAATAATTTGCCCCAGACATAAGAACGGTGACCATACAGTGTGTGGGAACTATAGACGGATATCACTCTTGAACCACATCTACAAGATCTATGAGCATGTTTTAGAACAGTGACTGAGGAGAGTTGTGGAGACCAAATTAGGGGAGTGGCAGTATGGCTTCTGTCCTGGCAGGAGTACCATCAATCTGATCTTCAGCATAAAGATGATTCTGGAGAAGACATGGGAATTCAACCAAGAGAGGTACCTGGCATTCTTGGACCTGGAGAAGGCATTCAATTGGGTGCTGAGGGAGCAGATGTGGATCGCTGTCCACAGTGCAGAGTACAGTGTACCAGGAAAGCTTCTGAGAGCCATCAAGAGTCTTTACAAGACGTACAGGAGTGCAGTTTAGCCACATGGCGATAAGGAGATGTGGTTTGATGTCACTTCAGGTGTACGCCAGGGAAGTGTATTGTCACCATTACTCTTCATTATCCTAATGGACTGAGTCCTAAAGATGGTAGAGAGAGGAGCAGCCAATACTGTGAGGAATAACAACTCTGACACCTTCATATATGCTGATGATGTTGGACTGGTGACACGCGAGAAAGGCGAGCTGCAGGACACCCTGGATCTTTGGTGTGATGCACTCCACCACCATGGGCTTTAGCTCAACATGACGAAGTCTGAGGTGATGGTGGTATCATGTGGGGCAAAAGAGGCAAACATCATAGCTGATGACCTGAAACTGTAGACACTGGAGCGCTTCAAGTACTTGGGAGTAGAGTTTAACAACACTGCTGAAATGGAGACCACTGTAAATGGGAGGATAGGAGAGTATGTCAAGAATCTCAGAATGCTTCACCCCCTCTTCAAAGACAAAGATATACCAAGAGATGTGAAGGTGGCCTTGTACATTTCCATCTTGTGGCCCATTTTGCTCTACAGCTGTGAGGCATGGTCGCTGAACACAAGGACTAAGAGTTCCATTCAGGCTGCGGAGATGAGAGCACTGAGACTCATTAGAGGAATGACCAAGCATGATCAGCTGAGAAATGATTACATCAGGGAGCAGCTCGGGGTCCAGAGTGTGTTGAAGATCATTGAGCAGAACCATGGCCATGTCAAGAGAATGGATAACACCAGGACCCCAGCAAGGTGGCTTGAGTGGTGCCCTAAGACAGTGAGACCTAGAGGGAGACCTAGGAAGAGAGGGATGGACAACATCAAGGATGCTATAAATGCAAGAGGGTCAACATTGGAGGATGTCGAGAGGGCTGTCCTATACACAAACTGGGATGAATGGAGAGCTTTCTGGAAGACAGACAGCAATGCCTAACTGGTGTCTGATGATAATACATTTATATGTGTTACATGTCGGGACAGTCAAGCATTTACCACCTTGTAATGTTGCCATTCCTTCTCACAGCACTTAAAAGATGTTTAGGGACTGAAGACACAACTGATGAAGCATTTCAGGTATTATTTTGTCCCATTATTCCTGCAAACAGGTCTTAAGGTGTGCAATAGTATGGAGTTGTCATCATATATTTCATTTCAAAATTCACTCCACATTCTGTACCATCACCTCTCCTCTCACCTCCCTGGTAAAGAAGGGAACTAGATGCCTCCAGTGGAACCAAGCTGCAGAGGAGGCTTTTGAACAGCTTGAGGCAGCCTTCACATCAGCACCCATCCTCCGACACCCTGATCCCTCCAAGCCCTTCACTGTGGAAGTAGACACATCAGAGATGGGAGAAAAGCCCAAATTACACCCCATAGCCTTCTTCTCTAAGAAACTTTCACAAACAGAACAGAATTATGACACTGAGAACCAGGAACTTCTTGTGATAAAGCTGGCCCTTGAAGAATGGAGACATTGGCTAGAGGGCATCACACACCCATTAACAATCCTTACAGATCACAAGAACCTTGAATACCTGAAGACAGCTAAACAGCTAAATCCTTGGCAAGCTAGATGGACAGTCTTTTTCACGTGTTTCTAACTCTCCATCTCCTACTGTCCTGGTTCCAAGAACACTAAAGCCGATGCCCTCTCCAGAATTCACACAAGCTTCAACGCCAACCAAGAACCAATTCCTATCTTACCACCCAACTGCTTTCTCAATGCCATCACATGGGAAATTGATAAAGCAATAGCTCAGGCCCAGCCACGTGACCCTCCAGACACCTGCCCTCCCAGCCTCATATATATCCCTCCTCAGATCTGAGGCCAGCTCATTACCTGGACCCATTCATCCCCTGCCACCAGACATCCCAGTAGTCAGTGCACTTATCAGCTCCTCCAAAATAAGTATTGGTGGGAAAATATGACATCCAAAATTAACAAGTTTGCATCCTCCTGCTCCCCCTGTGCCCAAGCTGAAGTACCCTGGGCTCCACCCACAGACAAGCTCTGTCCACTACCCATGCCTCAAAGACCCTGGTCCCATCTGGCCATAGATTTCATCAAGGACCTACCCAAATCACAAAACAATACTATTATCATGGTGACAATTGATTGAAATTTCCAAGGCATTAAAGGTCCTTCCTCTGCCTGGCTTACTCACAACATTCAAAAGAGCTGAACTCTTCTTTTCCCACATCTTCCAGCACTAGGACATCCCAGAGGACATTGTGAGTGACTGGGGCCCTCAGGTTATGTCCAGAGTTTGCACTATGTTCATGGATAAACTAGGGGTTTCAGTGAGGGCTGATCTCAGAATATTACTCACAAACTAACATATGTAGCCACAAAAAAAAAAAGTTTACCCAGTCAATTCCATTATTTACAGATATTCTGAATTTCTTTCTGAATTTGCGGATTTCATCTCAGACCTGTTATTTCCTTAGACAAAACCTTAATTGTTTGAAGACTTTAATATTCACTTCAATAACTCAGAAGACCTGCTGAAAACAGCATTTGTGTCCATTCTAGATTCAGTAGGGGTTAATCAGAACCCAGATAGCAAAAATCAGTTGAATCAACATTGAAATAGCGTTTGGCAGAAAACATTGAAATAATGTTGAAATGATATTGAAAGTGTCCCCTTGAATTTGGGTTGAATCAACGTTGAATTTTCAACCCTATCAGCATTGAATCAATAGTGATTCAACCATCATCTAAATAGAAATTTCTTTCTATTAATCAATAAACTCAGTAATCTGAATTTACACACAATCTTCGCAAAATGAAGACGTGAGGTCTTTGTTTATCATGGAATTAAATTCTTTTAATCTCGAGGAGTTCGTATGATGAGAGAGAGAGAAACAAAAGTGAAAAAAGTGATACAGAGGGGTTAATTGAATATAATGATTTGAACCTGAAAAATAAAGAGTTATGGCATGTCATCAATAATGCTATGGCAGAGAGAGAGAGAGACATATTGGGTTTCAGGATGCAAGAAGTGATTTCGACAGAAAAAATGCCATTTCTGAATGGAAGAAATGATTTGGATGACATTTTCCTTGAACATTCATATTCTGTTGCGAGCATACTCTAAGACAACAAACGCAGTGAGAGAGAGAGAGAGAGAGAGAGAGAGAGGACAGATGAGGAGAGAGAGTCAGGATGAGTAAATGAGGAAAGGGAGAATGGGATGTGGAGGAAGGAGGGGAGAGAAAGAGAGCTAGATGGAGAGCGAGTGTCTGAGCTCACTGTGGAAGCAGTTAATATAAGGTTTGGTGATAAGGGCACGCAGACAAACATTGACAAAATCAGCCGTACTGGTGCAAAGCCTGAGCTGCCAATCAAAGTGAGGGACGAGCTGACAATCAGCGTTCTCGCTCCGATAAGGATGCTGTATCTGTAGAGAGAGACAGAGAGAGGGAGAGAAATAGGGACGGAAGGATAAAGAAACAGACAACGCATCAGCTGAACAGGGAAAAAAGGGTTGGAGAAGGAAAACAGAGAACTACAGAAAGGAAGCAAATTATCACAGAGAAAGAGAGAAGAAAAGGAAAACCAGACAAAGTACAGTAATAGGTCTGAGAATGAGAGAAATACTATCGAATGACTGCGGAAGTCAAAAGAAATGGAAAAGAGGCTGCATGGAGAGAGAAACGAAAAGGAAGAGCGAAAAGAAGAACGAGACAGAGAGTGCACTACCATATGCTCTCCATTGTCCTCAGTACTTGAGGGTGGAGGGGGAAAGAGATTTTAAATGGCGAAATCTCGCTCTCACCTTGTAAGGAAAGAAAAATGTGATTAGTTGCTAACAGATGTTCCTCACTGCTGGCTCCTAGACTCCTGAATACCCTCGTACATCCATACCTGTGAGGGGCTGAGGTGTGTGTGTGTGAAAACCAGCCTCATCAGGGCCATGCATGCTAACACCATGAGGGTGGGAGAGTGTGTGTGTGTGTGTGTGTGTGTGTGTGTAGGGGGGAGTGAAAGTGAAAGGGAAGGTGGGTGAGGAAGAAGAGGTGTAAGATCATATTAGTAAAAATAGCTCATCTCCTGGCCTTGAGGCCTTGGGGCATGTAAAAAAGGTCGCTTAAGGAGGAGGAACAGAATGACAGAGCGCGATATCTGAATGGCACCCTGATGTAATCTTAATGCTGAGGTTAGGAGCCAAACAGCTGTCTGTTATTAGCATCTTGGCACACTAATCCAGAAAATGCATGCAAATATTGAGCATCATGTTCTTATATTTTAGTAGAGTTGTGTGGAGGCCAAACCAATCTTAAATTACCAAGCACGTGCATTCATAGCACAAGCTGCAAATGACAAAATGATGACTAAAGTAACGTTGATGACGTATGAAAGAGCATAAAGTCTATCATGTGCTAAATCTTCCAGTAATCCAACAATCCATTGAAGCATGTCGACTACTGTAAACACACACTAATGCTTCCTCTTTTTATCGGACGGCGTTACTTTTGTCTTTATTGAATGGATGGGCTTATTTATCTTACGGTAGTTTAAGGATTTGGTTTGGATTGCTTTCTTTAGTCATTAATACACTGATCAGCCACAACATTATGACCACTGAGAGGTGAAGGGGATTACGCTAATTGTTGTTACAATGGCATCTGGCAAGGGTGGGATATATTAAGCAGCAAGAGAACAGTCAGTTCTTGAAGTTGATGTGTTGGAAGCAGG
>JAODHV010000721.1:0-10516 GCA_027576555.1 Plicofollis layardi | reverse complement strand
TGGTGTTTTTACGTGGAGGCCACGTGATTTTGTATGGTTGAAATAACATGGCCACCACGTGGTAATACAACGTTGTAATGTAACGTTGAAATAACGTGGCCACCACGTGGAAATATAACGTTGCATTGTAACTTTCCCACCACTTATAAATTTCAATTAAATTTTCTCTAAATTAGCTTTAAAGAGAAAAAGTAACTAATACAACTCTTTTTAATACATTTCATAGATTTTTTATTTGCATTTAAATGATTCACACGTATTGGACATCATGACATAATTCAAATTTACAGATAGACAACCAAATACAAGTAAACTTTTAAGTGTTTTCTCTTCTAAAACTAGCAGATTTATATTTTCATTATCTCGCAGGAATTAAAATATAGCAGTAATATGTTTACTACCTATACTTGTATTCAGAAACCAACAAAATTTTACATGTGACCTAATTCACTGCCATACATACAATAAATAAGCTTGCCCACTCAGTTTGCCTGATTAAACAATGTAATAACATTAATTGGATATTTTAATACAATTTTTGTCAATAATACATGCTTCAGTTGCATGTAATATTAAGGTTGAAATAAATTATAATGAAATCAAAATGCTTCCTGGCCTACAACAGATTTGAATACATTTTCAAATACTGAATACAATACTGAATAAGATTACCAGCTGTTTCTAGCTAATAGTCTAAAGTATTATAATTATAACAGATTTTGTGAATTACTGCCAGCTCATAACACATATTTACCACATTTACAGGCATATTATTTGTGCTAAATAAGTAGAGAAAGTAAAAGGGGCCTAACAGAAGAATAAAATGTTAAAGTAGCCCATTTTCATAAAATTTGTACATTATGTATAATGATATTTGTAATAACACACTTTTAACAAAGAGAGGAATGGACCACAGTCCACAGTAAGTTCAAAGCATACAACTTGGCTTTAAGACAAATATATGAGAAATGTTACTGAAATGTCAGTAAGTTGAAGAACATTAAATATTTTTCAGACCATAACCTTTCCTTTACTAATTTCCTGCAATGCACAGATTAAGAACTGCATATCAACTCAACCATATCTCATGATGAGTATTCAGGCATCAGAGTCATTCCATGTCAAATCATCAAATTTTCTGATAATTTTCCACCACTCCATCTGGGATTTTGTACATTTTTTTTTATATGTGAAACTTTGAAATGATTCATGAGGATATACCAAATATTAACATTGTATAACGGTTTTCTATTTTTTGATGATTTTTAAGAGATTTCATGTTTTGTTATTTTCTAGGCAATTTTAGGGTGTTTTATTCCACTTTTTCGTTACCTAAACTTTAATAACTCGGTCATTTGAGAAGAAATACCTAAGCCTTAGCCTGAAAAAAGCAGCTCTGGAAGCAAGGAAGGCCAACTCCTTTCAGCCTTCTAAGTTCTATGGACAGGCCTATTGTAGATATTAAACTTTTGAATCAATAAATCGGAAATATGCATTATGTACAATGAGCTGAAATACATTTTAAAGCAAAATTCTATAGATCACCTGTTACATATTAAATAGCAAAGAAGACTGTCATAGCCATCATTCAACTATGATTTGTCTGCTTACTGTATTGGTCAGTTCACCAGACATTTTGTTGAAGCAATGTAAACATCAGTGCATTCCAGGCCAGCATCAGAGATGCTAAAGCTGACAAGTAATTTGCCGCTACCAGTGTTTCTACATACAACCTGGCAGTCTAGTAAATTTGTTAACACACTGTAATGGGATGAGCTATATTCACAATACCACAAACAAACAATTATAGCATTAATAATGAACATACAGAATATACATCAGACTTTTGCGTGTTCAAGTACAATTACGCGTATGAGATCAAAATGTTAATTTTCCCTGACCATTCATGAATTTCCCTGACCTTTTGCCAAAATTCCAAATGTCACTGACTACCGGTAAACTCAAAATTCCCTGACTTTTCCCTGACCTTGAATGTCCCTGACTATTCCCTGACCGCTGGCAGCCCTGACTTTACTTAATGAATATAAAATAAATGTTAAATACTGACAAACTCTTTTTTGTAGAATAATTGAGAAGCTGGGGGTTTAGTCTGGGTTAATCTAGTACAACTCTAGTGTGACTTGGGAAAACTATCAAAATTATTTAATCAGTGTCTGTATCGCTGTCGATGATTGGAATGTTTCTCGTTTCCTTCGCAGCAGGTTCCTGCATAGCAAGAAAACATATCAGGGATCAAATGGTATCTTGGAAATTACAATTCTCAATGGTTCTTACTAAAGAGACATTATAACTGACATCGTGAAAATGGTAAGATCCAACTACGGACGGCAAAACACATACATACATATACATACATACACATACACATACATATATATAGCATAGTGGTAAAGTTATGTGATTTGTAAATGCTTTGTTGACAGGCCTTTGTAGAGATGGACAAAATATTTTATAACAAAATGTTAAATAGTAAGTCACTAAAATCAAATATTACCTTGTGTTTTGTGCCTCCTTTTTTCTTTGGTGCATACTTCAAATTTTCTGCCAGCTGCTCCTCCACATCAGAAGCTTTAGCTTTAGGGTGGGTTTTCAAGCATGCTCCTTTAGGAAAAAGTAACAAAATTTATGTCAAGTTAATGCCACAGAGAAGAGAAAGTCATATGTACTGAAACAAATAATCCTTATGAATTTAAACTAAAAGACCCTGAGTCATATTTTTGCATTTGTAATTAGAATGGGACAGACAGCCAGAGGCTATATCCCCAATATATTCACCAGTACCAATATATTTAGCATGACCCCAGAAATAGGATTCTTGTTTAAGCATTTCCATTATTATCACCAGATGGTGACCAATATCCAGTACCCACCTTGGGCCTTTGACACCCACTGATACTAAAAGAGCAGCTGAAAAATTTTAAGCAAAAAGATCCCTAACTCAATTTTTTTTTAATTTCCACAAAAAGATTCCAAGGTATACAGAAAAAAAGAAAAAAACAGATGGCCACCACAATAAAGACATACAAATTGGGTAAGCAACAAAATTCATAGGCCTTTGCCCCATGATACTAAAATTGGAATTTCACATGAACATTGAAACATCTGCAAACAACGGCATCCCCGGATTATCCCCCAAAATGGTGGTAACACATTCTAATATAAAATGCAGTCATCATATTATTATCTCTGGAGGTCATCCGATAACAAAAGCAGTTGCATGGCATAAGTGGCACTTACTGATGAGGACTTTAGCGACCGGCAGGTCAATAAATGCCTTCTTTCCCTTCTTTCCTTTGAGGCTGTATCCTGACCACAAGGCGTTGGTCCCCAACTTGGAGAGCATCCTCCGCACCGTGTCACCAATATTGTGGCCACCCAGGGAAACCATAAAGGACATCTGCAATGATGATTACTTTTAAAAGAAAGCCCTACATTGTCATATTATATATATATATATATATTCCAACAGTCTCAGTTCTCTCTGTATGCCTGTCTGTCTATCTAGTAATTCCTGGCTAGATTTTCTGTGTTTGTCTGCCTGTCTTGGCGTTTAGCTACCTGCGTCTGTAGATTATTAGCTTACTTCAGTGCAAAACTAAGCATCGTCACAAATTCAGTTTTCCTTTTGTTATGGGAACATACCAATTGTCTTTTGAAGGCCTTATCCACCAGCCTCTCACATAACCTGTCCAGCTCGTCAGAGTTTTGCAGAGGACTCGGCACTACATCGTCCAGGTCGTCTCCATCTCCTCTTTGAGAACCTACTAGGATGCGCAGCATCCTGATGATTTCTCCCTGAGATTCTTCCAGATTCTGCAACCGCATCAGAACCCTGCCCTGGAACCCTGTCACAAGATTAAAAATAATCCTGCATTTCAAAATAGTTTGCCTGGAATTTGTATCTAATATTAAGTTGCACTCATATTTCAAGCAACTTTAGGTGTCCGAAGCCAATGTGAATTAAAATAGAAGAATATGTGAAAAGGAACCCATACTCAATCAATTTTTCTCGACAGAACAATTTTTAGAATAGGAAAATGATATTTGAATATTTTATGAATTGTAAAATGTTAAAAATATGAGCTACATTACCTGTTGGTTCACTTTCAGGATGCTGTGTAGCAGCTCTTGAAGTTGTGGGGGTGCTGAAATCATAACATGATTTATTAGACCACTGCAGAGGATGCTAATAGTAAGCATTCATAATTATAGACGTGAATAGGGACATTGCTTTGGCTTATAATCAAATTGGTTTATTATTCATTAACTTTAGCACAAGCTGATATCAGTCATGGCCCTGCCTAATCACGATGACAAATATGATATACATGTCCTCACAATACAATCCTTGGGTACAGATCAGACCTAATTTCTTACCTGGCATGGAAGACTTGCCTTCCTTCATGGCTAGCCTCCAGTGGCTGTGTACTTGTCATCACTGTGTACAGAAAATAATGTGACATATGATATCTAAACATCTGTACCGGATATTTAAGTTATAAAAAGTGAAAGGCTAAGTGAAGCAAAGTAAAAACAATGGTGTCGCCTTTGAGCAACCTACTTTGAAAGTCTACATCTGTTGTGAGACCACACCATCATACACTAAAGGATACACATCCATTGCATTTGAAAGTTTTACATCATTCCACCCCGTAAGGGTGATTTGTTTTAATATATGGACACATGCACAAAAGTCCTAGATACCTGGTCTTGTACCACTGTTCAGACCCATTGGTGACATGATTCTTTGGCCACAGATAGAGGTTGACGAAGTAGTGGTACGTGGTGATCTTGCCCTTGTTTCAGAACAGCCTGAAACGGAATTTAACAAGTGAAAAAATAATATAAATCTCTGAGTGAGTGATGTATTTTGACCCAACATGCTGACGCTGCATGGGTGGCTGTACTAAAAACTGATTATTGTTCTATATTTCAAGATAGCCCATAGTTAACTACAATGTAGTTAGGTATTGTGTGAAAAAGTAGACTTCCCCTAAATAAAATTATTATGCAAACATACTAGTCTACTAGTCTTTCCCTTTTGTGGCTTTAGTTTTATATCAAAGCTGACTGAAATTTGATAGTGTGGGGTATAGCTTTGCTTGATTCATATGCCAGCCTCAATTACCATTTGTCTGTTGAGGAGGTGTTGGTAGCTCAGCTAGAATGGATGGAACATTGTCACTTGCCTCCCGCAGCTCTCCATCTTCATCTGCATCAACATTAAATAATATTAAGCACCATATGAAGCACCACATAAAACGACATTCAAAACGGAAAATTAAAAAGGTACTTATTATTTCACTTAACTTGTAGCAATTATGAAGTCATATATGTTGTTGAATATTCTCTATAATTACCATCAGCATCTTCACTTTCGGATTCCCACAACCTGGCAGGCTTCTTCGTAGGTCTTCTACAACCATCATTATCAGTCTCTATATTTGATGTGTCCTCTGCCCGTCTTGCTCGTGCCAAAGCTTTGCTGTAGGTGTCTGAAGTTGGAAACAATTTATTCTATATTAAGAGAAATGATACACGGACAAGATTCAATTAGATTTGTTGTTTCCTTTTCTCCATTTCAATTTAATGCAGTTGTGGCACAGCAAAACTATGCTAAAAAATGGAAAAGAATTTTATTTAGGATTGAAGTTTCAGCTCCCATTGGGACCCACCTTGGAATTATACCCAATGACTAGTATATCTGTTTGAACAATGTGATTGAGTTTTTCTACCTTGCCATTCTCGAATAATGCAAAATACATTGTTTTATTTTTGCTCCTGGTGTAATAAGTTGATTAGCATACTTGTTTGCATTGCTAGTAACTTGATTGTTCATAGGTGAAAAACAAAAGTAGCCTATGTTTTCAAACTAAAGTGGCATATTATGCATTCAAAAAAAGGCAAGTATAACCAATATATATTCCAAATACATGTATAACAATTCCTTCATATATATGTAATTATTAGGTCCTAATTATTACTTGACAATTAAAAATCTGTTACTAAATCATAGAAGCCATTCAGTTTGCAATTCTGTCTGCAATTTATTAACATCACACAGGTCACAATTTTACAGCATGGACCTTTATGCAGCCAGATGCCACCTTTAAAATTAACATATGACCAATACTTTTGGAGTTATAAACATCTGAAGTTTGAAGGGGGTTCCAGTAAAGTGGGTAGAGAGTAAAATTTACAATGAAATCACACTTATGGCTTTCCTACCTGCAAATGATAATATCCTAACATCATAAAACCTCCATTTCTCCTTGTCAGGCAACTCCCTTTTCCTGGCTTTAGACGAGGCTCCCCCCTTTGGTGGCCAATAACAACACAGACTCTGAAAATATAACGGCAGGGCTTTAGGTTCCATTTCTAATCAAGCAGTTGCAATTGCTAGTACCTACTACATTCCTAGCATGTTTTACTCACATCTTTTGTGGACTCTATCCATGACTTGTGGACAACTTCAACAGCTTTTTCCTCCACAAATTCCACCACGACAAATTCACCCGACATCTTTTGCCTGAAGATCAAGACACAAAACCTTGCATATATGGAATATTACTTACACACTTCTTTAATTATTCCATCCTCTGTGGTATACTCAATATATACATTGTAATGCATACAGAACAATTAAATACTTGCACATTTTTAGAAGTGGGGCATATTGTAATAAAATAATGTTCTTTACTATTATAATTCATGCAGAATGGTGAGGAACGCTGCCTTTCTGCCATTCCCCTTTTCAACCATGATGGCTCTCGTGTGGAGGTTTTTTCTTGTCAGGAGCTTCATGCAGCTGTCATTTATGTGGACGTTATATACGCCAATAGTCTGCGAGTCACAGGGCTCCATAAAGACAGATGCAGTTCTCTGATACACCCTGCATAGTATTTTGTTATTTCCCTCTTCATCCTTCTCATTTGATAAACCCACTGCCTCACAACAGGATGGACCATCCAAGATAAATGCATTGTTGGGTTTCTGTATGTTTATGGTGCTTCCAGATCCTGGCAAAAATGTTGTAGGTGGAGCGTTTTCCAGCTCATGAATCCTTTTTACAATCTGTGCCAGGGCATTCTTTCCAGACCGTACCATTCTCTTCATCCTATACAGATAGTTTTCAAATGGGAATGCTGAACACCTGTCAAGGCTTCCAAACCGCTCAGCATCATCGGCTATGTGGAGCATAGCATGCACATTATATACAAGGAACTCCTTGCCATAGAGCTCACGGCCTCTCCGTACAAAGTAGACTAAAAGGTTGTGAGCGTACTCCTTATGATTTTGCACAAGTCTTGGAGATACAAGAATGCACATGGCAACAGAGACAGCCATGAAATGTTCATAAAGGTCATTCCTAAGAATGCCTTTGAGCACTATTTTCCCTGTATACAGCAAAAACTGACGGTACTCAGTAGCCTTCCATCTCTCAATATCATCAAGGCCTCTGGGTTTCCGAGCAAAACTATTTGGAATACATCTTCGAAACGCTAGAAGTTTAGCACTGATTAATTCTATTTGTCTTGCAGAGAGTCTCATTTCCATTTTGCCTCTAATCCACAAAAGGATTAGCCTTCGTGTGACTCCAAGACAGGCCTGGTGCATATAATCAATGGGGAATACATTCACAATATCCACTTGTAGAATAGTGAAAGGGGAAACCCCGTGATGATGGTCTTCTTGGGACTGATCCCGAAATGACTTGTTTGTTCGGAGAACAATGTTGTCAATGTCTTGGTATGTAAGTCTGCCGTACCAAACACCCTTCTGTGAACATTTTTCACAACCATAGTATCCAGAATACTGCTTTGTAGCCCGCACCATTGCTTTTGCAGGAGCATCACAGACAATGCAGTTCAGTGTAACTTGAATTTCATTCTCCTTGTACTGGATACCACGTTGTAAGATGCAGTTCAATTCTGTAATAGTATCAAGCAAGAATTCCAAATTGCTAGGTTTAGAATTACCACATGTTATAGCCACAGGGAAGACAGTAACTGGTTCCAACATGACTGCACACAATACAGGCCACACACAAGTATTTGAGCTACGGAAGAGAGGGAGACCATCAATATTGAGAGAAATTTGAATGTCGTTGGTATTGTGCATCATTTCTGGGGGGTATTTGTTCAAGGTCTTCACCAAAGATTCTTCAAGTCCCAAGTATACATAATTCATGCCTGACTTTTCTTCAGTAATCACGTTTTTGTCTGTTTCTAATAGCGTTCTTGCAGATGATGGCAGACTTTTATGCCCATGCTTCTTGAGCAGCTTTAGTAGATCATCTACTGCTGTATGTTTGACTTGGTGTCGATTGATCCAAGACACCAAGTCTTGTGCTAGATCAGGTTCTTCTTCTTCATCAGAGTCAGAAGAGTGTGTGACTTGGTTTGCCTCAATGATGTCCCACAGTGACCCATCATCGTCATTCTGAGCATCCTGTCCATCTTCCTCCACAGACCCACTTACAAAAGTAACATGTTCATTAATTTGATCATCAGCTGCGCCAGATGAATTGCATACATCGTGACAAACGAAGTCGCTATTGTCAGTATCACTGTCACGGTGTCTTCGTTTGGCCTCTTGATTCAAGCGGGACGCTGATCTTTTGGCTGAAACCCACTTTCTATTGTATTCTCTACGAAGTCTCTTCTTCTCCTCCATTTTGTTGCAACTGTGCAAAACAAGATTGTGCAACCACAAATTACTTTACTTCCACTACCTGAATGAAAGAAATTCACTTCCAACTAGTTTCCATAGGATTAGCATCAAATTTGAATAGGTATTATAAAGTATCTCACAGCCGTCAAACCTGCATCTGAGCAACTCAAAAGTCAATTTCACCTGTTTTCAGGCATAAAGTGCATATTTCAAAACTCCAATAAGTATGAGACCTACCTGAAAAATAAAACAGTTAAGAAAATGGGTGTCTGGAAAACTTTACTGCATTTTGTCCTGTTCCAACTCTTACAAGTTTCAGTTGCAAACACTGATGCAAGACAGGCACACATCTAGATAGGGTGGGGGGGCAGTGTGTATGCCTGCTTTTCAATCACCTTGCTGCATTGGTCCATATCTCACATACATGCCCACACCCCTCCACTGCCCGTTGCCCATACATCCTATTCCCAAATTTTGGTTCTAGCCCTGCAAGAGCATTATTTACATAAGGACCTTACCCTGCCTTCTTAAATAAAACCTGGGTAAGAAATATTTAAAAAAAAAAATCAATTGACTGGAAACTATCAACCATTCACAAATATAGAGTAGTCTATTACTCTGAAAACTTGCATACATGTAACGCAAACATAAAAATGTATCTGTAAACTACAGAAACCACAATTTGGCATCCTCTAATACACGTTTGTGTAAAGTCAATTGAAATATTGTCATGTTCACACTGATTTAAACTACATTAAGTTGTATAGTTCCTATTTCTAAAAACAAGAGAGATCAAATATGGTGTATCTGTGCTTAGGTCCTGCATTTAAGACTATTAAGAGTATGGTGGGGGGCGGGGTACGACCAGTGGTGGGCCAAACCACACACACACTCCGGCTGCTCCGACTCCAATAGTAGTATGTATAGCCACTTTCCACCCTCCACCTCCCCAGCCTTAGTTCTAGAAGGCCGAGCTGGAAGCTTGGCAGGTTGCCAACTGTATGGCCGTGTCGCGCGCATACATAGTATCGGTAACGTATCATATGTCAACTGCAGCCACTAGCAGGACTCCCCACTGTGTGTGCGCGCGCGACTCTGCTTTGTTTGAATAGAGGCCTAACTGGGTCAGTCGTTAACTGGTTAATCCTGCCAAAAAAAACCCCACAGTGCTCAACAATTAAACGGGTAGGGTCAGGATCTGTGCATAATATCAATTACATAGAAGCCTTTTGTTATACTACATCATGTTTTTTTTCGACCATTTGTTCTTACAACCATGAAAGTCAAGTAGCGAAGTGGGGGTGTTTGAAGATCAAAACTAGTGAAACAATGGCTACAGTGACAACGGACGTTGGAAGGCAACATGGATCTGCATAATTTCAGAGGGAACATTGAGGGAATATATAAGCATCTTCCATCTCGATATATACATATGACAATCGTAGCTTACCTGAACAGCAGAAATTCCTACTGGATAGGTGGTCGATCAAAAAAAAAACTTTTTTGTCTCTACTGTCGCTTCTTTTGTACGGATTTGCTGGATCACAAAAGACAGAGAGACGCGATAAAAATGCTGCGAAGGATCCTGGGATATGTGGCGGGAAAGTTTTTTTTTCTCAACCAATGAGAAAAGGCACACAGACCCGGCCTGCCTTTCACTCAATTGTATGTACCGCCTCCCCCCCCTTCCCTTTAGCGCAGCTCCATCTAGTGGATGCATAACGCAACTCCAGCCACTCTATTCTAATGCGCCTTATAATGCGGTGCGCTCTATATATGAAAATAGTTTTAAAATAGGCCATTCATTGAAGGTGCGCCTTAT
>JAODHV010000680.1:0-10534 GCA_027576555.1 Plicofollis layardi | reverse complement strand
TAGCCAATCAACATTGTGCATTGCTACGCTAACTGCGGATCTATAGCAGAGAATAGTACTTCTCCAACTCAGTCTACGTTTACGGAGCTTGGAGTCCGCGGAGAAATAGAGAAATACGCCACTCCTTAGTACTTGGCTACTTGGTTAAAACTGGTTGTGCAGAATTTGATTACAATGGCGGATTCTGAGGTAAGTTATCATCATCTTATTATTATTATTATTATTAGGCTATTGTTGAAAGCAATGAGCAGGCGTACCCGGCAGATTCCTGGCGATATGCAGTTGACCTAACGCTGTTTTGCATGGAACAATGGTGGCATTCATTTTTCTCTGGAGAGTTGTATTAATATTAATCTTAATAGATAACCATATTCATAGACAAACGCGTCGCCCACCCAGGAGAGCCACTTAATCATTCATGTTGAACTATGGCACCAATGTCGATACATTTTTTGCATGCTAATTGAGCCAACCACCAGCGTAAAGGAATCAAAAGGCAGTTATAGCCTACTGTACGTCATATACACAGGTGTATGCCATCAACACTATTTCCCCCCTTTATCCTAGAACCTACCCATAGACTGCGTAGGATGGTATGCTGAATGTTATGGTTTCTTGGTTAGCAGCCAGTCGATAGCTAACAGCCTGGTTAAAACCTTTTACTGACCCCTTCTTCTCTGCTTAGCCTTCTTGTAATGGTAAATGTCAGTAAATTGTTTGATTGCGTTGACGTTTGTAAATCAACGTTGAGTTTTTGTTTCTTTTCCCATTGTCTGTGCTTTGTATTCCCTGTCAGGCCCTGGTGGGAAGCAACGTTATTGAACGTCTGCAGTTTAGGCTGGAACAGGCATTGTCACGTCAGCCATTGGATGTTGATTACCTCGAATTTACCTGCAGAAGTGAATTGACAGTCATACTGTCCTTATCTCCCCACATATATTTTCCAGAGGAGGTAGGTTTGTTATGCGTTTGCTTATTGAAAGAAAAGTTTTGAAATCGCTGAAAATCCATAACAAATGCTTGAAATAGTCGTCAAATAACTGAAATGGGTTGTGAATATTTCAAATGTAGTTTAACATTTCGAATGGAATTATGAAAATAGGCTAAATAAACTTTTCCTTGATTTTTTTAAACAACAATTTAGGTAGTTGAAGGTCTTCAGGGGCTGATCACCCTCTTAAACCAAGAAATCAACAACAGAACAACAGCTGTCGTGGTGGACAGAACCACTGGAGAAAGGGGCCGTCCGAGGTTTATAGTGCACCAAGAACATGTTGAGGAGCTCCTCGAAATGGAGCTGTCCGTTCCATGTATAGCCAAACTAATTGGCGTCTCAAAAAGGACGCTCTTTCGGCGGATGCAGGAGTGGGGCCTGTCTGTAACAGAAATGTACAGTAATGTATCTGATGATGACCTTGATCAGCTCATCAGGCAGATCAAAGACAGCTCCCCGTATTTGGGTATTGCACTATTTTATACGGTAGTCTACACATCAATCCTCTAATTTACATTTAACTCTTGAACTTTTTTAGAAGAACTTTTAACTCTAGAACTTTTTTCTTGCCTGGTTAAGAGTTGTTTGTTTGTTTTCTGGGTAGGTCACAGGATGGTTAGGGGACGTCTGAAAGCCTTAGGGCATAGAATCCAGTGGAGCAGGGTTTTTGACTCAATGCACCGAGTTGATGCCCTGGGGATATTCCAGAGGATGACTCGACTGGGATGTGTAGTGAGACGGAGCTACAGTGTCCCATCTCCTCTCTCGCTTGTTCACATTGATACCAACCACAAGTTAATCAGGTTTGTGGACACCAAGAACACATAGACAGTTGCATTATTAACTGCTTCATTTTCAAGACCAGAAGAGGTAAAGTAGTTTCTGCAGCCTCCATCAGAGGTGCCACATGATGTGTGATGTCGTCTTTTACCCAGGCTGGGCACACTGCCATCCCATCAAATCAGGTGTGATGGCAAAACGCATATAACCCATCACAAGGCGATGTCACACCAACATATGACACCTCTGATAAAGGCTGTAGAGGCAAAGTAGCTGAAGTTTTCAAGGGTAATTTCCCTGTCTGGCCTTGAAAATAAAACAGCTAAGTTTTATAATCAGTATACCGAATGAATCTCTTCAGTGCACCTTTTTCCCCGTAGATATGGCATTGTGGTATTTGGAGCAATCGATGGTTTTTCAAGGAAGGTTAGTACCCTGCCAGAGAGTCATGCCAGTCAACAAAATGTGACTATGAAAATGATACCTTAAATATGAAGATTGAACAAATCAGTTGAATACATATGGTTATTACATGCAATATTTCTGTTACTGTACTACAGTATTTATTCAATTAAATGTTGCGTTTTCCTGGTTGCCTTACATGTTTCCATCCTACGCTCTGATGTTTTTATAGGTCCTCTACCTACGAGTCGCCAACAATAACAAGGCGAGCACAGCCCTGGATTTCTTTCTTGAGGCTGTGGATGAACACGGTTGTCCATCTAGGTAAGAAGACATTTGACGTTACCCGAGTTAGTGTACTTTAATGCTCTCATCTTGGCAAAATCCTAAGACTCAACCCATAGTTAATGGTGATGTTTATGTACAGTATACTAGCAATTATTGGAATTTTACTACATGCGGTAGTTCAAAATCACACTAAATATACCTCATCATCCTGCTTCACATCTAAAGGGTCAGGGGGGACCAGGGTGTGGAGAATGTGGACATTGCCAGGCACATGTTTGCAACTCGTGGATGTGGACGAGGGAGCTTCATCTCGGGCAAAAGTGTACACAACCAAAGGTAAGTAAGAACAAGGGTTGATTAACATGTCCTCTCCCTTTTTTGTGGATTCATAACTTTTTCTGGTGGCTGTATGCACTGTTACATGCACTGTAGTTGATAGAAGTAATATTAACAGTGACAGTATAAAAATGGGACACAACAAACCAGAGGTAATGTGGATTCATTCATGCTTTCTCTTCAGAATTGAACGACTGTGGCGCGACGTGTGGAATGCGACTAGCTGTGTGTACTACGACATCCTACACAACTTGGAGGAGGATGGCACTCTAGACCCAGCTGATGTCATCCACATCTTCTGTGCACATTATGTTTTCCTTCCCCGAATCGAAACAGATCTGCAGTCGTTCGTGTATGGTTGGAACAACCATTCCATGCGCACCGAGGGCAACCGCACCCCTAATCAGCTTTGGGTTATAGGGATGGGCCAGACCACCATCAGCCAGCCAAACAATCCTGAGGTGAGATCCAGAACAACACCAGTACACCCCACCCACCCATGAGGAAATTCTCATGTCTGCTTAATTACTCAATTTCAGGAATTCCTCATCCCGGACATAGAACCATCAGGAGGTGTGCAGGTCCCAGAGTACCCATCCCCTTTGACCATGGAGCAGATGGAAATGCTGCAGGAAAGATTTGACCCCAATGGGCCATCAACATCTTTTGGTGCCGATATTTACTGCAATGTTGTCAGTTATGTCACGTCACTTCTGGATGTCTAATATTTACACAATGTCACAAATAGAGGCTGATTGTTTTTAGTTTCACATTTATTGTAAAAGAAAAATAAATGTATGTACTGGTCATTGTCTGTACTGAAGTTGCCATTCTTTTTTTGTAAGGTCTTAATACCCCTAGTCTGGCTTGTAAACAAGAACCTAATTCAACAGAGATATTGAGGGAGGGCGACAGAGAGATATTGAGGTAGAGACAGAATGAGGAAGAGAGCATGATCGAACAGTGAGAACATTGGTAAGTGAACAAATTACAGCTTCAAGCAGAGAGTAAAAGCGACTCTAAATAAGCCCAAAACCTGTACTGCATGTTGCGGTGCAGTTGTTGATGTGGTTCTTGAACTCATCAAAGGATTCAAAGTGCCATGGGACATGTAATGTCCCAAAGCATGTAGATGACTTCATGTAATCTCTCCTTTCAATCTTCACTTTCATTCTCCCAGTTGGGACTTCCCATCCCACCCAGAACTTGACCAGCTGACCAAGCTCAGTGGGAGAGGCTGCAAGTACAAAAAAGTATAGTTAACGGAGAATTTGGTTACACTGATGAAGGCTCTTGTAGCCGAAACGTCTGTATAACCCTGCTGCAATGAAAAAATCTGAATAATAAATGAAAGTACACTAAGAAGCTGAGTGCGACCTTCCATTCCAGACTATTTGACGACTACAGGGACGCACCAACAAAGACAGAGCGCGGTGTTTCAAATCTAACTATTTGTAATTCAAAACAGGGGTGTTGTTAAAAGGAATAGAATCTTCACAAATTCCTTCACCTGCAGCTTTATAGAGCAGCCAACCACCATTGAGTCCCCTCATTTTCGGGTAAGCCTCCAGCAGGACTCGGGTAATCTGTATGCAGATATTACACAGTTTGGCGCAGAGGAAAGTTATTGTAATGTTCATCAGACGACTGTCTGCTTTAAATCATGTGCATACTGTGCGTCATCGCATCGCTAAACCCACCTTTAACCTAAAAGGCAGCGGTTAAAAATCAAGTACCTCATCATGGTCAGCGGTGTCAAGCAAGGATACTGAGCGCCTGCCGAGGCCTGCCTGTAAAAGCTCTGTATCGTCACTTGGGCTATGCGATGTCATCTCAGGCAGCAAAAAGAAGGTTAAGTCCAGCTCCTTTGAGGCTTGCACTACCCTCGCCCCAGAGAATGTCCTCTTCCCCCGATTACCACCTCTACTTTGAAAAAAAGCAGGAAATGATCTGTAACACAAATTAGTGCATTAAAACGGTGCAGAGCAATCATCTTATGATATAGCAAAATAATTTTATTTGAAAGGCAAGTTCCATGTCCAAACTATACAGGTATGGCCTGAACCTCCACAAAATATTACATTTCAACATGGTGATAGACTGAAACCAATAGCACAAAGTGCCTACAAATTATTATGACAATGCATGTAAATGTGATGAGAAAGATAAGATTATGTGATAATCCATTGACACAGTATGAACAACAATTACCCATAAATGCACGTGTTTCGTACCTTTGCATCTCCCTGTGTACTCCTGACTGCTGCTGGGCTACACTGATGTGCTGGCTGCCAGGCTGGTTGCTGCAACATTAACATTTGGTTTGGAGAACATCAAATGGTGTAGTACACAAAGACCTAGTACAGTTTGTCTTTGGGTTTGAGTGTGAAGGCAGAGAAAGTTTACAACACTATCGTAACACTGATGTGGGTTAACGGAGAACACTTAAGATGAACATTTTCGTGTGAGAGAGAGAGAAGGGCCAGGCAGTATCTGTGGATTGTGGCCATTTGTGGCTTGCATTTGTGTGGATGCAAACAGCTGAAATACTAGTACCTCAGTGTTACCCTTGCTGCACCACTTGTGGCTATGGGCTGTGGCACTGCTGCTGCTGGCATCTGAGTAATGCTGCTGGAAGTTTAGGTGAGCACAAAAAATTGAGACAAAGGTGTGGTTGTATTCTGTGAATCCATGTGACTGCAATGACTGTGGTACTTTTGAAATGTATGAACTCTTAACATTAACAACACTCAATGCATTGTACCTTTGTGTTGCCGTAACACCACTTGGGCCTGCATGTTGCTGTGGTGCTGCCATCTGAGAACTGCAGTATTCAATTCAGAGAAAAAAATATTCAATGAGTAGGATTTCCGTGATTTAACTCTCCACTACTCTGAAGCACCTAGTATCCCTTAACCAATCTACTTGTGAACAGCAGACCACCAAATTCTATGATAGTAGCATGATATTATTACAAAGTTGACTAGAAACCATGTAATATCATACCCCTAGTGTTCTAATTACGTCTGTAAGAGTACTTGTACTTATATTTTATAAAAATCTGTTAGTTGTTGTACATGTGGCGTATTGCCTTTTTTGTTTTCTTACCTTCGACTTCGAACTTCCTGCCTGTTTGCGGCCAACACCTGCAGGAAACTTCTCACTGCATTCTCCATAGCGTTTCCCTGTGTGGTGCATTTAGCCATTTAGTATAAACTACTTGTAGTGCATTTGCTTATTTATCTCCCAGTCCGGTAGCTTACAACTACTTTTGGCTAGCATGACCTGAACGAATACCCTGACATTATGGTACTCGGTTTAAATTGCTAGTCCTGCAATAGCATCGTTAGGCATGCCTGGATAAAACGTTTTTGTTTACAAAGATATGTCCATATACGTATAAACAGGCCCGGGTCTTCAATGAATTCTACATAATCAACTATATTACTATGTTATTACCATATCCTCCTCCTACACTTCAAACCGTCAACGCGTCATGGCCACATGGCTGGTCAAGTGAGCATAGCAGGTACCTGCTGTACAATATATTGGGGTAATGCTAGAACCACAGCCCCTCTTCATTGTAAAAAATCTGTGCTAGAACACCATTCACCTAGCTAGCGCGGCTATCACCACACAAACTTGCGCATTGTATACTACCACACCAAGCCATTGAAATAGCGGTGGAGCTAACTGGTTACTAATAACATAAAACGCTGTTAAGTTTGCAAAAACTAAGGTCATGCATGAATCAATTTCTCCATTCACTTAGCATTGTGAGCTTCACATAGTTGGCGCTAAAACTAGCCAACAATAGTAAGAAAAAAATATATTGGTCAGGATCTTGGTGACTCTCAGTTTCGGTTTGATACCATTACATTTAATCATTGCATTAAACATGTGTGAATCGTTCATATGCCTATATATAACACTTACTTGCCTATCCGCCATCTCTTCCTTCCTCCACCGCACAGTGGAGGGTTTCTGAAGTCCACAACTCGGCCGCCTTTAACTTCCTCTGTTGGCTGACTGGCTCAGTGTAGTTACTGAGACCCATAGATATACTACGGTGAGACCACTCTCTGCTATGGATGCGCAGTTAGCGTAGCAATGCACAATGTTGATTGGCTAGCCAATTCATTCGCGTAGTCAATAAGCCAAGTGCTGATTGGCTCTTCATAAGAAAAAAAAAACCTGCCGTAAGACCCGTGCCAAAAAGATTTTGAACACTTGCAAAAAGATTTTGTACTTGCAAAAAGATTTTGTATTTGCAAAACAGTTTTGTATTACTGCAATTATTCTCCCGCACACTCTACAGCTTGCAAAACTACAATACAGACATTCAAAACAATTTTGCAGATACAAAAAATGCATTACACATACACAGATGAATTGGTACAGATGGAAAACTTTATTTCACATGCGGAATCTTTATGGCATCATTCTAATCCCATAGCTCCAGTCACTTTGGGACTCCTCAATTATGCCCATTTTGAGCATGGCCTTGAGTTCATCCCGGACCACCTTTTTTTGTGTTTGGGCAGGCGGTAAGGGCGGTTGCGCACTAACACCCCCAGGGACATCTCAATGTGGTGTTCTATAAGGTGGGTGCGGCCAGGCAGGAGCGAAAACACGATGGAAAATTCTTTCTGCAACTGGGCTACCTCCATGAGTTGGGCTGGGGAGAGGTGGTCTCCACAGGGGACCAGAGTAGAGGGCGATGTCAATTTTCCATTTTGAACCTCCGGCCCCAGCTCCGCCTTCTCTGGGATTACTGACACCAATGCCATGGGGACCACCTCATTCCAGCGTTTTAATAGATTGAGGTGGTAAATTTGCAATGCCCCACCCCTGTCCATTCGCCTCACCTCATAGTCGACATCCCCGACTCGCCATGTGACCTCGAAGGGCCCTTGCCACTTGATCAATTTGGAGCTCGACGTGGGCAGTAATATGAGTACTTTGTCTCCCAGTGTGAACTCCCTAAGGCGCGCGCCCCTGTTGTACAGTCAGACTTGACGTTCTTGCACCTGCCGCAAATTCTCCTGGGTTAAGTGCATGAGTGTGTGGACTTTGGCGCACAGGTCGAGAATGTATTGAATTTCATTCTTACAAGGTGAAGGTCCCTCCTCCCAATTTTCACATAGCATGTCCAGAATGCCACACGGCTTATGCCCATATAATAATTCAAATGGTGAAAATCCTGTGGAGCCCCTGTATTGCAAATAACAGGGGCTCAAGCCACTTATAACAATTATGTGCATCTTTGCTTACGAACTTCTGAATTATATTTTTGAGAGTTCAATTAAAATGTTCCACTAAGCCATTAGTTTCTGGATGATAGATGCTGGTGCGGATAGGCTTAATCCCCAGTAACCCATGCAGTTCGTGCAGTGTGCGTGACATGAATGTAGTGCCTTGGTCTGTCAGGATTTCTTTTGGAATCCCGACCCGGGAGATAAAACAGAAGACCGCTTCTGCAATACTCCATGCTGAGATATTGCAGAGAGGCACTGCTTCTGGGTATCGCATTGCATAGTCCACCAGAACTAAAATAAAGCGATATCCCCGTACTGACCGATCTAATGGCCTGACGAGATCAATCCCAACTCTTTCAAATGGGGTCTCGATTAAGGGGAGAGGGCACAAAAGTGCTTTTGGAGTGGCCATGGGATTTACTAATTGGCATTCGCGGCACGCCGCACACCACTGATAGACATCCTCATGAATCTCTGGCCAATAGAACTGGGCCATTATTCAGGCTAGTACTTTATCCTGCCCTAAGTGTCCAGCAATGGGATTCAAGTGAGCCACCTGGAATATGGGCTCCCAGCAGCTCTTTGGAATTAATAGCCGCATTATTTTTTTGCCAGTTTGAGTGTCCTGTGTCAGTCGGTATAACCTATCCTTAAGAATAGCAAAGTAGGGGAAGGCCGGCGTTGCATTTGGCTGGAGAATTTGACCATTGATTACTCTCACTTGGTCAAATGCATGCCGCAGAGTCCTGTCTCGTGACTGATCTAACGGGAAATCCCCAAGGGAATCCCTGAGAGAGGGAACAGGGGCGGGGCACTCCTCACTCCACGTATCGCCCTGATGCAGTGCTGATGTAGACGGCTCTGTGACAGCTTCTCCCATCAATGCTACTCCAGGGCTTTCCCCAGATGGATTACTGCAGGACCCACTCCTTACTATGTGCATCGTTAACTCCTTAAAACCCGGCCAATCAGTCCCCAAAATCAGCGAGTGGGTGAGACGAGGGTTAACCGCTGCCTTTACACAATGATTTTAACCTTGAACTAGAATGTGGATGGACACTAAAGGGTAGTTGTGAACATCTCCATGCATACACAAAACCTTCACCACTCATGCTGTCTCCAATGTCTCACCTTGCACCAGGCTTTGGTGGATTGAGGCCTGGTTACAGCCGGAATCCACCAAAGCCTGGTACGTATCCCCTTGGACACTTACCGGTATACAATACGCTCCGTCCTGATCGAGGGCGGTTTCTAGTGCGTTGGGGACCCGGACCACCGCACCCACCTCCATCGCGGAGCACTGATGTTGGAGATGTCCCGGCTCTCCGCAGTGCCAGCACACCGGCCCAGGCCCTCCCTCTGCACCGGTGTTACAGACATCACTCACCTGGGGGGGAGGAGACACAGACAAGGAAGGGGAAAATGGGAGTACACCAGGGGTGTGTCGGGCTGGCTGGGGGGGAGCCAGCCCCTGCCTCCGTGGTGGGGGAATGGGGCAAGGACAGGAAGCAGAGGGAGAGGGAGAGAGAGAGGAGAAGAGGAGACACGCCTTCCTGCTGTCAGAACTGCCACCATGTGGTCCTCTGCCAGCTTGATAGCTTGGTCCAGTGACGCCAGGTGATGACACTGGACCCACTCTGCTGTTCCTTCCGGAAGTCGCGCGACGAATTGCTCCAGTGTCACCAGGTCGATCACTCCCTCGGCGTCGCAGTCGTCTGCCCTCAGCCACCACTGGCAGGCGTCCTGGAGTTGTTGCCCGAACGCAAATGGTCAGCCGACCTCCTCCAAGAGCAGCGAGCGGAAGTGCTGCCGTTGTTGCTCTGGGGAGTGGCCAACACGTTGGATGATGGCTTGTTGGAGGTCCGCGTACACGAGCCGGCTGTCAGCGGGGAGCTGCAGTGCGGCCAGCTGCGCCTTGCCCATCAGCAGAGGGAGGAGGGACGCCACGTGCTGGTCAACCGGCCAAACCCATGCCTCCTCTGCTTACTCAAAGAGAGCGAAGAAGGCTTCCGGATCGTCGTGCGGACCCATCTTTGTGAGGGTGAGGTGGGGAGGGTCCGCTCCAGTGACGGTTGAGGACCCTGCCGACATGAGCAGGTGCCAGAACTCCTGGCGGTCCTCCTGTTGGGCCAGGACCAAGGCTTCAAACCATTGTTCTTGCTCCTTTCGGAGGGCGACCAGCACTTGGTGCTGGTTCTGCTAGGCTGTTGCGAGGGCATGGATCAGATCCTTGAATGGAGAGGACTCCATGGGGCTGTTCCCTTCTGCACTCTCCCGGGTTTCAGCACCACTGTAGCGAGACCCTGATGTGGGTGGAGCACAGAAGCACGGCAGGTGGTTGTTTGCGTCTTAATTAGTATCTTTATTGTTGCTTTTCAGCACACAACTCAAACTCTCTCTCACGCACACACACACACACACACACACACACACACACACACACACACACACACACACACACACACACACACACACA
>JAODHV010000667.1:0-10536 GCA_027576555.1 Plicofollis layardi | reverse complement strand
TGGGATAGGCTCCAGCTTGCCTGCGACCCTGTAGAAGGATAAAGCGGCTAGAGATAATGAGATGAGATGAGATGTTTTTAAAGCCAATTGGAATTCTGGTAGGGGTTGGAAGTACAAATACACCTGGGGATATCCAACAATAAGGCATATAACTACACTTACAGGACATGCTTTACACCCAGAACAACTACAATTACATAAATGCAATCTGTGCAGATCCCACTGAAAACAAGACAGGCAAATATTTTAATGCCATTTATTTAGAATGCCAGAACATACATGGTTTTCTTTTACATGAACGTGACTTAAACCTCATTGGATCACACAGCGCAGAGAACACCTGTGAAGCTGTATATACTTCACAACTAACAGACTGTAATTTACAAAAAAAAGGAACACAACAACAGTCTAGGCCCTACAACTGGGGACATAAAGGTAAAGCTGCTAAATTAAGTTTTTAATCAGGTTGTGAGACTCTTAGCTTTTAAACGGAGCTCTGTGATCTTCGCATTTATTGCGGTTCCAATACTCGATAGCTGGGTCCCAGGCCACCTCTCAAGGGTTGCATCTACAATACATAAACCAACAAACAAAAACAATGCAAAAATGCAGTGCCAGTGTAACAGAGGGACATACACAGAAGCAGAGATTATTGGTAACATATTAATTAAAGAGATAAAACGTACTGTAAATGGCATCCAGCTTGTTTTTGTCTAGGGGTAGGCGTGCTTCTCCCTTGCCCCTGCTACTCCCACGCAGATTGCTCACCAGCAGTATGTCATGAGGGAAGACCGCTGTGAGCAAGTGTCTCACAAACACAGTTGCTGAGGTGGAATTCAGGGCATAGGCCCAGGCCAGCTTATTTACCAACACACCACTGCCCGGATAGATCTCAACCTGACAAGAACACACATTAAACAGAAAGCATCTGATCAGTATGGTGTACACATATCAATATATCATCAGATATCAAATATCAAAATCAATCAAATAAGTGCGACATCAAAACATAATTGAAATCCTGCTGTCATAGAAATGGATGATTTTTGGTGACTACAACTTAAGCAATTTTGTTTGGACACAGGGTGGTATTTCAATGGTGTTTTGGTGATGGTTACTGCAAAGGTGTATATGCTGTATCTGGGGAGGTCAAATTTGATAACTGTTTTAAAAACGTATCCATTAAAAAATAAAATATATATACCTTTGAAGATTGAGAGCTGGAGAGTGATGGACTGGAGGACTGCTTTGACGTAACAGATGGAGACCTGGATGGGGGTTGTGGTGAAGGCAGGGTCTGTGGTGGTATGGTCATTTCTGACCCTGATCTTGTGGGAATGGCAGCTGTGTCAATTACTTTCCTCATGCTTATGAGGAGCCCGGGTACATCTACACAAGAACAGTTTTGTAAATATTAGTTAGTGCTCCTGATGACTAAACCAACAGTATTGTCAGTCTATCATCAATAACATCATCAATCAGTCATAACAAAAAAGATGTATGGTGGTTGAATAATTAATAAACACTAAATGAATGATACCTTGCAGGACCATCTCTTTCCATCGATCATTGTCTTCCTTGAGGTCCTTGTTTTCCTGTCTTAGCTCAATAATAGTCTTTCTAAGGCTGTCGTAGTCCTCTGATGAGTGTGGATGTTGGCCATATAACTTTAGGAATTCTTCAGCAGGATCTGCATGTGCCTTGCGAGAAACTTTTGACTTCTGGTATCAGAACAGAAAGAAAAGTAACTGAATGCAAGCTGCTGCTAGAACGGCACTATACAACATCAAATATAGACCCAGTGTGATGTCTACACAGCAGTGACAACCATTGGCAACTTCAATGCAAGAGTTATAGATTAGTTATGATCACCTTCACTTGCACTGCTGGTGGTGTGTTGATGTCAGTCGAGTCATCAGACTCCTCACCATACTTCTGCGGTGCAACCCACAACCTCTTTGTCTGTTCTTTTTCCTCCCTCTTTTCCTCCATCTTCAAGAATGAGCTGAGTTTTTGCGCTGTCTCAAACCGAGACGCTAGGGAGGAGATCAAATGAAGATCGAGTTAATTCTACATGCAAACACTCACTTGATCCTCTTTAACAATTAGGGAAGTTTGGTGTGAATCAATAAATAGCCCCATTGTTTGAGGTCACTAAGTGCTGTCAGTACGAAAAAGAACTAGAAAATTTGATGCAGCACCAAATACTGATCCGGCAACTACAAGGCAAACTACTACGTGAATGATGCTTACTTTCTAGTTTTATCAAAGTCTTTTAAAGGCAAGTCCCTCCACTCGGCGGCCATATTGTAATTCTTATATAACGATAGCTGCCCAAGACCTAAATGAATGGGGAGATATCAGGCTATATCTACAATGCATTTCAATGGGGCGATTCTGGGAGTGCTGTGTCTCCTCCTTTAAGCGTCTCTGGTTTTATTTCACTATGCCCTATTCAGACCAAAGCATACGACCCAACAATGATTTTGTGGAGTTACTGACTAATAATAAGGTTATAAACACGATTTCAGCTTCATTCTGGTTAGGTTGCGTTCTGTACAACCCGAGTCCTTGACACTGCATACTGTGGTGACACAGCTAGGAAGGGATAGCCTAGATGGCAGCAAAATAGCCTTTATTCATCCCAGAAAAAAAAATGTTGCATAGTGTATCTTTAACATTAGCTAGCAGTTGTTTAGTCTATGTTGATCAAACTTTCTTGTTCTTTTCCCCAAAGACAGCACTCGGTGACCTCGAACAACAGGGCTATTGATTGATTCACACCAAACTTCTCCTTTAACTGGCATGTAACTAGTCAATACTATAGATTGAATTATGCATTTTGTTTACAAATATACTTGTGTACAAAATGATACAACTCTTACCACTGACAAAAACAATATGGCCTTTGTAATGAGGCCATCCTCCTCTTGGTTTCCGACCATGCCGCCACTCCACATAAGTAGAATATCTGGAGATGGGGTTTCCATCCTCGTCCATCTTTGAGTCATCATAGCCCTGTATGGCATCTGTTCTCACATCACTGTACTTCCCTATATCCTCCCCTTCAGCCCACTGTACAACTGCAAACTTCCTCCCCTGGTGTTCTGAAATTATAAAAAAAAAAATACTTTTACCTTCTTTACCTCCTGAGTAATGCTAATATCATGCAAAACACCAAGCTAAGAGTAAATTTCTAGTATCATAGTTAAAGAGAAAAACTTTCAAGAAAGACCTAATGAAAAAAAACCATGTACCTTCCATTATTCTGAAGGTTGTGTATAAGTGCACATTTCAAAAATAACCATGCATGGCTGTATGGCTTAATGTTAACTTAGCGGTTACTTGCTAGCTATACATCAAAAAATAACCATGCATGGCTGTATTTCTTAATGTTAACTTAGCGGTTACTTGCTAGCACTAGCTACACATCATTTTGTAAAACAGGCCACTTCAGTTGAGCCAAAAAATAACATCCATGGTCTCGATGTAACGCAGCGGACACGGGCTAGCCAGGGAAACCAAATATAATAACATTTAAGTCAGTTATAAGCTAGAATGCCGGAATATGACACTATATTTCATCTTACCTCTGCTTTCGACAAACTGCGCCATTGGTGTTGCTGTGAATCTGCTCGACTCTGCTGCTCTCCGCTCAGCTATGATTCAAAACGAAACCTCGCAAGACTCTGCGAGACGCGGGAAGTTCACGGCGCGGGCTGCTTTTCCATGTTACAGCGGTAGAGAAATACAGTGAAGACGTTTTTCATTCTCTCGATGTCTTTTCACTATGAAAAGGAAACACTCGGAAATAAATGATTGGGAAAAAGAAAATATTCCACAACGCACTCTATCCCGATGGAAAAAAAGGTAAGTTCCACTGAGCAGCAAGGCCTAATTCGGTAGGATTCATTCGTTCCATTGGGGTTCGTTCCTTTTATAATGTTTGGCCTGTCCTGTCCACTTTCTAGGAAGATCAACAAAAGTTTGGCAGAGCTCACCGAACGCTGTGGCCAGCATTGTGTAAGTTTATTAGTATGCTACTGTGCAAGTTCAGGCTTAACATGAGTTAGTTCAATACTGAAATAAATATTAGCCTAATTGACATCGTTCCCTTTAGCCTACATGTGATGTTGAATGTAAGTTCATTCAGCCTTCAAAATTCTTTTTGAATTGTGAAAGTAGGCTAAAGTCAGTGTCTGATTCTCTTATGCCCATCTCCAACAGTTTAGCTAGGATATTATTGTTTCATTAGGGCCCTTTCACACCGAGTACGCGGGCGGTGAGCGGGCGTGTCCGTGCGGGGACGGGACATGCACGGGAGGTTCGCGGGCTGTTCAGTTTTCCATTAACACCGGACAGCCTGTGTGCGCGTTCTATACGCGGGCATCAGCAGCCCCAGCCTGCTGCTGATGTTTTAAACTGCATATTTCCATACTGCATGAAATATGTTGTGCAATTGACCGTCATTCAACACAATACAAAGTCTTGGCAGTAATACAGCCGTGTCTCTGGCTGCATTCTCTGATGAAATGGAAGGAGTAGTGCCATAGTTCAAATTGGGCAAGATTTCTCTATGGGTGATCACCACTGTTGCTTACTAATAATAAACACATTTTAAAGCATATGCGTTGAAACTCAAACAAAGCCGCAAAAGTGAAAAGAGCCATCATTCTCCCGTGCAGCGGGAGCAGATTCCATCAACAAAAACATGGGAAGCCACCGCTCTGTCTAGAAATGTCTGCTCACGTTGGCGACTTTCAGTTTCAACGCGTATATGCTTTAAAATGTGCTTGACACAAGTGTCGACATGTCATTAGACAGCCTAGACGTGTGTGTTTTGTGAAACGTATTTGAATAGGACACAGACCGCTCACAAGTGCAGAAACAATGAGCCATTAGGTCGTGGGCAGATTCATCTTTTATATAACATCGCCTTCTATTATATGCAGAGATCAGTAGCAGCCCCCAGCCTTTTGTCCATGTTTTAAACTGCATATGTCTATGTAACTGCACAAAATATGTTGTGAAATTGAACGTTATTCAACTCAACATCTTGGATGTGATATCCATATCTGCCTGCCTCTTCCATTGCCATTAAAAATATATGTTGGGTTCTTGGGGGGGGGGGGAGAGTTGTGATAATACAACGGTATTTTCGGATGTACAGCGAGATTATTGCCAACATACATGTCCTGTTCATTTCAATGGGATTTCGCCTGGCCATTCATTTCAATGGGAGCCCGCTAACAGCCCGTGCATGTCCGCGCAGGAAAATAGACTCGAGTTCTATTTCAAAGTTGCAACGCGGACTTGTCCGGGCTCCCGCGCGGGGCCCATCCGTGCACCGCCCGCGCACCTCGCCTCGGTGTGAATGGAATCATTTGTTTCTATGTTTTCTAACCTACCCGGACACCGCACGGACACGCCCGCGCACCGCCCGCGTACTCGGTGTGAAAGGGCCCAGAGGCAGTAAAGAATGTAGCCTATCTATCTACCCTACTTAAAAATGTTTCAGAATCTCTCAAAAATATGAACTGGTTCAGTTTCTTTCATTGTAAATGTACCTGAAAAAAACCTTTTCGATGTGTTCTTGTGCACAATAGTGATTTAGCCTAGGCTACTCAAGCTGCCCTTTCTTAGCACTGTGTGCAAGCTGATGGTCTTTCTGTGTCACAGAGATACCTAGCCTATGTAACCCCCTCACCCACCCCCACAAACACACTCAAAATTGTTGCCTTGTTTCCCTACCCCCTGTTGTATCCTGTGTGGTGCAAGCAGTAGCACTGATTGAGAAATTGGCCTACACACAAAATTTATTAAAATACTGTGTGCAAAAGTGTTCACCAAGTTTGCTTTAGTGCCCCTCCCTCATTGCCCCTCAGCATTGACCAAACGCCCACCAGTTGTCTTTTTTTTTATAATGGATCTATCCAAAGGAAAACAGGATACCAGCCAAATAGAGAGCATCCCCACATTCCCTTTGTCTATATAGCCTGTTTTGTATAGGCTATTTATGTATTTTAAAATATAGCCTATATTTCTGTCTTTAGGAAATCAGTGAGGATACCAACCAAAGAGAGAGGAATTCAGAGCCACTCATTCCAACACAGGTGAGACAAAAATAGGCCTATCAAGTAAGTTAGCCAACATGTTTCTGCATGCCATTAAATGTCAGTCTTACAAATAGGACAGTGATAATGTTCCATTTATAAATGTTCCTTTTTTGTTTCCTGCATGTTCTTGCTACATGGGTTCTGTTTAGCATCTGCAAATGATTGATAGCATCTGACTGATTTGTGTGTCCTCCAGGAAAATATTTCCAGCCAAAATACCAGCCATAGAGACGAGGTAGAAGCAGAGCATTTCACACTGATGCAGGTGAGCCAAAACCTCAACTATCCCATATCCAGAACTATCTTTACTTCTTACTCATTCAATCCCAGTTGGTCTGTATCTTTCTTTTTTGTGAAAATGTTGTTGCTGTCCTTAGGAGAGGATAGAAGACACCAGACAAGACCAAGCAGAACCATTTACTCTTGTCCAGGTAAGACATACTGTATACAAATAGTATAATGGCAGCCTGTGCCAGTAGGCCCTCTACCTTTCTGATTTTTGTGGTCCATCTTTAGGGAAGCAATGACGGTACCAGCCAAATAGAAGAACAGAGGAGAACAGGAGAATCCCTCAGTCCAGCACAGGTGAGAAAAAAAATACAACTTGCTCAAGTAGGTTGTACATCAGGTGTCTGTTTCCCAAAAGCATAGTTGCTAACCAAGTACGCAACTTTGCTGGTTGCAATGCAATTTCCCATTGCCAACCAACTTGGTTGCTATCTGGTTAGCATCTATGCTTTTGGGAAACAGACGCCAGATATACACCAGTTTCTTCAAACTGCCAGGAGACAAATACAAGATTTTCTTTGCACAAAACAAATAGGCTTCCAACCTCTTCTCCCTCCCTCCATATTTCTGCCTCCTTGTAGCCCATGTGTGAAGAACATGTTTATGCTGTTTAACAGTAAAACAAGACTCAAACAGACTTTCTAACAGAATGTTTCTTTTTATCTGATTTTAGGAGAATACGGAGGTCTTCTCACATGGACTGACGGAAGGAGAAAGTTGTATCTCTATCCTATCATTTGCACTGAAGCACAACACTACAGGTGTTTTGATGACTGACCTGCTCAAACTTCTAAACTTATTTTCAGCTGAGACAAATGCCATTCCTGCAAGCAAGTACATTTTTGAGAAGTCATTTACTGGTGTAGAAGAATTAGAATGCCATCATTACTGCAGAGTATGCACGACCTATCTAGGTATGGCAGAGTCACTAGAGGAAACACTAACATGTGTATCATGTTCCTCATCCACAACAGTGAAAAACAGTTTACAAGATGGACATTACTTCATAAATCTTCCATTGAAGGATCAGCTGAAAGACATTCTTGAGAATCAGGGCATGCATGATGTCTGCTCTGTTGACCGAAGTAGGCATGTAATAAATGACATATGTGATGGTACCGTCTATCAAACCCTGAAATCTAGAACTGAAGATGATTTCCTGACGCTTACATTTAATTGTGATGGCGTCCCAGTCTTTAAATCATCCAAATTCAATATTTGGCCAATATTGTGTTGCATCAATGAAATCCCTCCTGAGAACAGAGATGAGCATATAATCTTGTGTGCATTGTGGTTTGGGTCCCAAAAGCCAGAAATGACCTGTTTCTTTAAACCATTTGTGAAAGAATGCACCATTCTCTCTCAAGATGGGTTTAGCTGGAAGCATCCTGATGATCAGTCAGAAAGGCATATGAAGGTGCATCCATTGTGCTGTGTATGTGATGCGGTTGCAAGACCATTACTTCAGAATTTTAAACAGTTCAATGGGCAGTATGGCTGTGGAACTTGCCTTCACCCTGGTATGCAAGTTAGGAAAGGAAAGGGAAACTTGAGGGCTTATACATGTTTGCAAGAGGTTCCAAGTGACAGAAAGCATGAAACTACTGTTGAAATTGGAGAGATTGCGGAAAGAGAGGGGAGAACTATATTTGGCGTAAAGGGTCCATCTGCTCTTGTGAACTTACCAAAGTTTGATCTGATCAGTGGGATGGTCCCTGACTATATGCACTGCGTGTTGCTTGGTGTGTGTAGACAAATGGCATCAGTATGGATGGATGCTAAGAATCACTCTGAACCATGGTACATTGGCTCACAAATTGCAATGATGGACAGAGAACTTTTATCAATAAAACCTCCAGGAACTGTTGCTCGAGTTCCAAGATCACTTACCCAACGCAAGTTCTGGAAAGCCCATGAATGGCAACACTGGCTTTTGTACTATAGCTTGCCAGTTCTGAAAGGCATTCTTCCACAGAAGTATCACTCTCATTGGGCATTGCTGATAGAGGGTATTAGTACTTTGTTGGGGTCTGACTTAAGTATAGACCAGATAAATCATGCTCATGACGCATTAGTGTACTTTGTTGAAGGTGTGCAGTCACTGTATGGAGCAGAGAACATGACATTCAATGTTCATTCACTTCTGCATTTAAGCCAAAGTGTGTTGAATTTTGGTCCTTTATGGGCCCACTCAGCTTTTATGTTCGAAGATTTCAATGGATTTCTTCTGAAACAAATAAAAAGCAGTCAGGCTGTACCACAACAGATTTGTAAATGAGTGATGTTGTCACGTGCTTTTCCACGCTTGGAAAAACAGTTTCTTGCAAATGCAACCACAAAAGTGAAAGATTTCTGTGCTGAAATGAGAACCAAAAGACATGTAAAGACATGTGCACATTTCTCAGGGGTGACTGCGCTTGGTCCTCCAAACGTGACATTAGTTTCTTCATGTGATCAAGCTGCCCTTCACACACTGAGAGAGGTTCCTTCAAAATCTGTGGTTAAGTGCTACAAAAGAATTGTTGTGAATGGAGAAGTTGTTCATGGTTCTACCTACAAGAAAACAAAGCAAAGGAACAACTCTGTTGTGGTTCTGAAGGATGGGACTATTTTCAAAGTCTCCCACTTCATTGACACAGGCAATGAGGATTTATATGCCATTGGGAACTTTGGTAACTGTACTGTGCAGAAGTTAGCCAGAGGTAGCCTTATCAGAACTCCACTTAGCTACATGTCAATGGTACACTTTCCAACTGGCTTTCATAAAGCCATAAATGCTGCAGAGATCGTCAGACCATGCATACATATCCATTGTCCACAGTCCGGGTCAATTGTATGTCGCCTACTTGGCAGATACTATTGTAAATAAATGAAATCAGTATGAATATCATTTATTCCTTTAGGGTTTCCAAGGAAGTGATTGTTACTTTTGTTAAACTGTCATTTATGAGCAATAGTTGTTATCAGTACCGTATTTTCAGCTGTAATGAACTACAGTAATATGTAAACAAAACACAGGCCAACCCTGTGATATCTGCATGTAAAAAGTCATAGTTCCATGCTTTGATGAATATAATTAAAAGACTGCTTGGTTTGTAAATCTAAACAACCAAAACATTTTACCTCTGTAAACTGGAAAAAGAAATATGGAATTTAAGATATCTGGTGTGAATTTAAGTCTGTTTTGTAATCTATTGGCTATGCAATTTTCGTGTAGAAATAAAATATTCATAAGTAAGGTATGAGTGGGTTGTCTTTGTTTGATGGGTAATGTGATCTTCACAAAATTGATCTAAAAGTATAGGCTATAAGAAAAAAAAGCCAACCCCAAACCTGTTCTTGGTCATCTTAGCTCATGTGCTATCATGTAATTTTATTGTAAGATTGGTGCTTTATAATATCTTATTTGTTGGTATGTTTCCTATATATTTCAGTGTAAATTTATGCTTAGCAAACTCTGGCATTTATTTTCTAAGGATATTATATGAAGATTTAGTGTTAGCTACAGTCCTTATAAGTTACAAATTCATGTAAGTTTCATATTATAGGTATTTACTAAGAATTATACATCTGAATTAACTGTCATGTAAGGTGCATATGAGATTCTGATAAAGCATATTTGAATTTTATAAAGTTTATCTATCTCTTTTCCATATGGGCGGACTTGGAATGCCTTTTTTTATCAGTGGTCCATTACCAGGATCTGTGATCGGCAACTATGGGTTTTCCCGAATGCTCAGTCTCAACACCTGGCTTGCAAAGACATGTTTTTCCTCTGGCATTAATTTTATTGACAACTTTAACCTTTTCTGGAAACGCAAAGCCTTTTTCAGCCCAAATAGCACAGAACTCAGCTGGACCGGTGCCAAAGTCTTGGCAGACCATTATCAACACTCTGTCCACCATTCCATGCCGACCTTGGGTACACTCTCTGATAAGCGCTCTGTAGCTGCACTGAAAGGAGCTAAAAACACTGATACGAACTCTGTTTGGGTACAAACTGAACCTCCCAGGGACATCAACAAAGGCTCAAAAACAGTACGGAAACACACTGTTGAGGTTCAAACTCAAGCAGTGAATCTGCAGGCAGAAAGAAGCGGGACTAACGCTCACTCTGATGGATTACAAACTG
>JAODHV010000636.1:0-10544 GCA_027576555.1 Plicofollis layardi | reverse complement strand
ATAAATAAATAAATAAATAAATAAATTAGCAGTTCAATTCTCATCAGAGCTGTTGTCTTCCATGCTGCTGCTGCTGCTGCTACTGCTGCTGTTTTGCGGCACTGGATTGCCTTGCATGACTGGGGAAAAAAAAAAAAAAGATGTCCATCAGACTTACAAATCAACAACTATTCAACTGGATGTAATTTGTGCATGAGCACCACTCAAACATTTGTGTAAAAGTACAATGAAATCTACGGTGCCATTATGAAGTTACTGTTGATGCAGTTATTGCAAAATTATGCAATGTTCTAATTCTGATCCGCACTGTAGTAAATTTGTGTCTGCGCATGGACAGCGAGCATAGACCTATTTTTTTGTAATTTCATCACCATGCTGAAAACAGGCATTTCAAAACAAGACAGAATTATAATGAGGAATATATCGAACACGTCTGTGTGATGGTTTCTTCCAATGTCTGAAGTCTGGTAAGCTGCATATTTCCCCACCTGTGATTACGTTTCCTTTATTCCCCATACCATGTGGATTTAGCCCAAATGTTAACGTAGAGGGAGCCCCTTCCTTCAACTGGGGCTCTAGTAGCGATTAGCACAACAACTTTCGCTACGGTTAGCAGCGCATGTCATTTGAGTCCAGTGGCAAATTGGCTTAATCTACACAATATGTCGTGTAAGTAACTGAAACTGAAAACGCATGATATGGAATTTTGTGGTTTTGAAAGACCTGCAATGAGTTGGATACGTTTAAAAGTTTGGTTCCCCGAAGACTCATCCTCTGACTGGCAGTGCCATTCGAATTGCTGGCAATAAAACTGGTGATGATGAATACAACCTAGCTCCAAAATGGTGGCTAAGTAAGGTTTTATGTATTCTTTACAATTACATTACTTTGCAAATTCAGCAATGTCATGTATGCAGCAGTGCCCGAATGTGGCGTGCATATTTGTGGCTGGCTGACAAGACAGCACAACAAAAGTTCATATCCGTTTTTTACTAAGCTAATGTGCTCATTCACTCGCCACAGTCTTGTCCTGCTTTTCAGGGCCTTCCGCATTTCAGCGGCAATACCGATTATAACTTTGTAGCAATGTGGGTGCGCGTAACTTTGTAACTCATTCAGGGTGCGCTGCGTTATTGGGCACAGAATCTGAGGTCTTTCAAAATGCTGGCCCGGCCAGAGCTCGCCCTGAGCATGCCACTGGCACCATATGAGATTCAGGGCTATAGCCACGAATGCTCAGGTGAATAATAACGCCAATGGCCAGTTAAAAAAAAAAACTTTGACGAGGCAGTGTCACGTTGTCACGCGGTGAAACAAGGATTGATATTTAGACCTCCAAAGGCCAAAGCTGACATTAAAGGGGTCACCCTTTGAAAAGTCACATTTTGAATTGAACAATTACATTTGCACCTTCTTGTGTACTTGCTTTGTTTACAATGTGTTCTTCCCAAATGTTTGTTTAGCCTACTTGTAGTGTTTATTAAAAAAAAAAATAATAATTTCATGAATACTCACTACAACTATAAACTTCACAAATGCCATTTTGACTGCATTACTCATGTTATTTTATTGACCACAATAATTAAAAATTCCTCCTCTGATAGCCTTAGAACGGCCCGCTTCAGTGTGCGCATGCCCAGATTGTGCTCCCTAGAACAGAAAATTTCTAGAAAAACCCCTGTTTAGTCTTGCAATTTGTTTGGCATTTCTGAATGCAAGATCAATGGGCAGGAGGAGGAGGAGGAAGATCTACATCTAAATCAACCATCCACAAGCAGGTCAAGCCCTGGAGCCCTGGAGCCACTCCCAGAGGGGGTACATACCTCCTTGTCTCCTCTTTCTTCCCCCACTCCTGTCCCCACTGAACCGGAGCCAATTCTTTATAACAGCCTCACATTCGGAGGCTGTTATTTTATGGACAGCCGAGGAACCTGCACAGGTAAGAATAATAATAATAATTAGATAACCAATGTAGCATATTACAAAGCTCATTGATAACACAGACACTGTATGTCAGTAATGATGCTATTTAGTCAAATACCTCTTATGACAGATGCGATCTTGAAACCGGCAAATGCCTTCTTCCTCCCTCCTCTCCCCAGCCAGTTGAAATTTGCCGCAAATTGGTCCACCAGCACATGTCTCATTATTCTCCTTACGACATCACCTGGGTTAAGACCCCCAAGGGTTGCGAGGTATGCAGTCTACAGATAAGAACAGAACAAATTCTAGTGTATTGTATATCTGCTATACTTAATAAAAGTTATTTTTTTACTCTGAAATAACTGAGGAACTGAGGAAGAGACATTTCAGAGTAAAAAATAACTGTCCGTATATATATACAGTACAGTACAGGCCAAAAGTTTGGACACACCCTCTCATTCAATGCGCTTTCTTTATTTTCATGACTATCCACATTGTAGATTCTCACTGAAGGCATCAAAACTATGAATGAACACGTGGAGTTATGTGCTTAACAAAAAAGGTGAAATAACTGAAAACATGTTTTATATTCTAGTTTCTTCAAAATAGCCACCCTTTACTCTGATTACTGCTTTGCACACTCTTGGCATTCCCTCGATGAGCGTCAAGAGGTAGTCACCTGAAATGGTTTTCCAACAGTCTTGAAGAAGTAAAGGGTGGCTATTTTGAAGAAAATCGAATATAAAACATGTTTTCAGTTATTTCACCTTTTTTTGTTAAGTACATAACTCCACATGTGTTCATTCATAATTTTGATGCCTTCAGTGAGAATCTACAATGTAAATAGTCATGAAAATAAAGAAACACATTGAATGAGAAGGTGTGTCCAAACTTTTGGCCTGTACTATATATAATATATATATGGCAGAATGTACAGTCTGGCTTGTCGGGCTATAATTCTTCACAAAGGTCAAAAATATTAGCTAACTGATTACATTGACCAGCCAGACTGTACATTCTGCCACTTGGGTGTGTCCAGATTTCTAGGCTAGAATAACTAATGATAATTATATGATAGGTCTATGTTTATAATATTAATTTAGATCGTACCAGGGCTTTCTCTTGCGCTTTATCGCAGAGCAACTCCTCCACTCTTGTTAGGTCTTCCTCTGATGTCATTGGGAACCTAAAGTCTTCGGACAAGCTGTGGCCAGTGAGTGGGGTTTGTGCTCTCTTGTTAAGGGCCTGGAGCAACAAGTTGTTTTGTCTCACCTGGACCTTTAGCTCCTCCAAGGCCCGTAAGATGGTCTGATCCCTTTCTGTAGGACAGAAATATGTCATAACTTATAGATTCTTCATAAATTCTTAGGTCGTTTTCACACTGGAGTTAGTGTTATTGTTGAAAACAAGATGTTTGTTTACCAATTTGATTTCCAGAATTAACTACAGTGGCTGGAGTGGCAGGAGTGGCAGATGAGGTCGCAGGGGTCTGGGCAAGCACTGTGAGTAAACGGAGAAATATTTCACAAGACTGTGGAAATACTTGTATCCAAAGAGTGCCATGTAGAACATTGACTGAGGTGTCTCTAAAACATGGTAGACAAATGAAGTTAAAATGTTGGGTCACTGTCTTGCTGAGTGGGGCCAAAAATGACTCAAACACACAATTTGTCCAGACTACTTGGGAGTTTTGTACCTGTGCCTTCAGTTGGACTTGTGTGGCGGTAGAAAACGGGTGGTGGCTGGAGCAGGAGCTGTTGTTCAGGATGGGGTTTAGGTGCACTTTTTTTTGTAGAGGCCCTACATTGGAATAACAAAACACAAAGTATAAATTACTCGCAACAATGTTAGTAAGAGGCCGTTATCCTGTCTGCAGTTTGGTCAGTTTCTACTTATAAAATGAGCTTTTATAGTATAACGCTATTTGAAATGAAACTTTGCTACAACTTAAAGGCGTTATTGTACAGCTTCACCTTTGTGATGTACTATAGGTACGTAGGTTGGTTTTATTATATTAGGCAAATCAACAACAACAAGAAATGTGGCGATTTTATTCCTAAACATAAATTCTTCAGTTGTGTGGGAGAGAGGTGTGGCAGTTAATTATCAGACCTGACATGTTGTCTGTCTCCAGGCATGCTGGGAAGGTCCTTCAGTTTTGTAGAAGGCCTACACAACAAAACAATAAACAATGTAGGACTTGGACAATCTTGTGTACCTACTGTATACTGGGCCAGTCAATCTCCTTTGGAAAATTTAGAAATCTGCTACTTTTGACCTTAGAAAAAGTGTGTTCCACTAAATATAACTCGGTAGGCTACATTTTTAATATGTTGTTTAGATGTATCTAGAGATCACAAAAAAATGTAACAATGACTGTTGCAATTTGTTTTATGTCATATGCCAGATTGACCGGCCTATAATGCACACTTACATTTTCACTCTTTTTCCTCCCTCGTCCTCTGATGTGAGGGATGACCTCTTCATTGCCTTCGGGAGGCGTTTTCTTGCTGCTTCATAAGTGTCTGTAGGAGAAGCATAAGGTAAGTTAAACCTTCATAAAGGAGAATTCCTGTGTGATTTGATCCATAGCCCTGTTGTTTTAAGGTCACTGAATGCTATCTGTAGGAAAAAGAATGAAAACATTACATGCAGACCAAACAACGAACCTCTAAGTAATGTTAACTGAATGAGGAAATGATGGTGAAATGAAACAGAAGGTAAGCCCCATTTCGCTTTCAGTTTGCATCAAATATTCTCATTCTTTTTCCTAATGACAGCACTAGGTGACTAGGAACAGGGCTGTTAATTGATTCACACTAAACTTCTCTGATAAGTCATCTGTTTTTTCCACATATTTCTTACCATATGTTTTGAAGACTTGCACTAAAAACTCTCCCCATGTCTCATCTGGCTCAGCGACATTTTGTACTGCTGCCTTTGCTTTTTCTGCCCGTTTATATGGTGGCCAGAAGGCAATCTTTTGGTCCACACTCAGCCAAGACGTTGGAATGACCTCCACCTCATTGGTCTCCGTAAACAAAACAACTGCGTAGGGCATCTAAATGAATGGGTTAAAAATCATTGAGAATGTAATTTCAGTAAACTGATTGAATAAGAAATAGAAATATGAATTTAAATGTGATTTAGAGGGTAAGTGACAAGCCTCTTGTTGAATTGCATTGACACCATTTTACAGTCTATGTCCCTCTCTGTTATTATTCTTGTCTCTCTTGACATTCCCTCGACAACAGCAGTTCCCAGTTCAAGGGAATTAACTGGATAGGTAAAAAATGGCTGCTGTTGCAAGTACTGTCGCACGACAAATGAGGTCCCACCAAGTGTTCTGTTAATCGCCTCAATTTTGAAAGTGGCGTTACCACTTGACACCATGTTGTTGCCTTCTGTGAGTGACAGTGTGAATTTGTCACAGGTGTAGTGAGACATGGAGACGGTGGGACTGGATGGAAGTGGACTGGAGCTGACCCTGCAGACCCTGCTGACACCTCTTTGTTCAGCTAGTCGCCTTACACTTTGCTGCAGTGATTGGTTTGGCTTTCTTATTTGCTTTTTCAATCTGTAAAGGAAATTCTCGAATGGGAATGCAGAAATTTGGGGCAATGGGCCAAATTTCCTGACATCGCTTGCCAGGTGTATCAAGTTATGGATGTTGTACACCACAAAATCGCCATAAATAACTGAGAAATTCTGCACAAACACCTTAAGGAGATTGTCTGCATAGTCACAGTAGTGTTTATGCAGGCGGGGAGAACACAGTATGGAGATGCTGACATGCAGCAAGAGAAAATGTTCGTACATGTGCTTCGGCAGTGCTTTTTTTAAAGCAACCGGGCCAGTGTAAAGCAGAAATGTTCGGAATTCAGTGGCTTTCCACCGATCAACCTCCCTTAACGACCTACCCTTTCTGCAAAACTCCTTTGGCAGGCTCTTTCCCAATTTGATCAGTGTGGCTGATATGTCCGTTATGGCTTGGTTTCCTATTCGTGTCGTAAGAGGACCTTTCATCCATAGCCATATCAGCTTGCGCACCACTCCCAGACAAACAAGGTGCATAAAATCTAGCACAAACTGAGAGACCATACCCACATTAATTTGGACGAGGGCGCTCTCACCCTCCTTGTGATGGTCAGGGTCGGTCTGGTCTCGAAAGCTCTCATCTGTGCGTAGGGCGGAATCTGTGTTTGTGTAGTTGAGGCGCTGGTTAAGCCAAATGCCTTCATCAACACATCGCTCACATCCAGAGTAGGAGTTGTGGGCTTTTATGTTTTTTAGAAATGTTCTTGCAGGCGCGTCACACACAAAACATGAAATTTCGATCCTATATAAATAGGACTGGTACTCCAAGCCATCAGATGCAAGCTTTCCCATCTCTGCCACAAAATCAGAGAGGTACTCGTTTGCATCTGATGGCTTGGAGTGTCCACAGTACAGAGCAATTACAAACGGAGTTTTGGTGGAGTCCTCCTCAATTAGACCTAATATTGGCCAAAATTGCAGGCTGCTGCTCTTAAAAAGAGGCAAACCGTCTGCATTAATTTGCAAATGAAGCGATGGTGTCTTAAGTGTAGCATTGTCACGGAGTCTCTCCAAGACCCCATTAGCGACACCAAAATAGTGCATTTGCCCCCCAGCTTTTAGCTGCACCTCTGTACCAGTTGGGGTTGACAAGAGGGTGCGGCCATCCTTGGGAAGATGTGAATGAGGGAAGTGCTTTCGAAGCACAGAGAGCAGGCTGGACAGATGACTGATTGGTGTGTTCGTTGTAACTGCCCATGCTCTTAAATCATTTTGTAAGTTGTCAATTGGGCCTACAGCAGTGTCATTGTTCTCCTCATCTGAGCTACAACTACAAACCATGTCGTCAAAGTCTTCCTCACCGGAGGTGGCGCTCATGTTATCCGAGCTTGATTCCATAAACCAGTCCTCCCCCTCTACTTCCTCGTCACTCTCTGTTTCATTACAGATCAAAACACTTGGTGGTGGCAAGTTGGTGCCGGCTGCTTCGAGGTAAGTAACACCATTACTCAACTTTGCCATTACCGCATCTGTTCTTGTTTTAACGTGCCGTCGCAACGACCTTTTAGATAATATTTTTTTGCTCTCGGCCATGTTTAATCTACGCGACAAGCAACGAGAGGCCGTGGAGTTTACTGGATATTATTTGGCACCGCTTGTGTAGCTACTGCTAGCTAGCTATCTAGTTAGCGGCTAGTTAGCGGCAAGTATATGGCAATTGAATGACGGCTAAATCCGCTCGTTTGCTAACTGTAGCTGACACTACGACGACGCGGATTGTAACTTATAAAATTAAGGTTCGAGGTGGGTCTTACCTTGACTAAATGTGGACCTATAAATATAAATATTTATACGGCTGGAAAAAGACGTCTGTCTTGGTCGTCCTTAACGTTGGTCGTCCGTTGAAAATACTCGCGTGCTAGCTGTTGCTAGTTCTTTTTGCTGTTGAAAATACTCGCGTGCTAGCTGTTACTATAATGTTCCTATTGTCATTCCACTATTTGAGTCGATGGGGAATGTGAGTCGCGCGCGCGCGAACTCAAAACCATTTATGGCAAATCGCTGTCGTGAGATGAGTGCAGAATGATGCGAGTCGCCAAGCCGGTGCACCAGTTAAGTTACTGGATTTTGTGCTGCTTATCGAAAGAAAAGGAATAACATTCACGAGGTCAGTATACCTGACATAAGTTTTATACTTCTCATGCCGATTACAGGGTTCTCATTAAATCCAACACAATCAAGCCTACATGTTAAAACATTAAAGATCATGATTTTAAAGTAGAAATCCTGCAGTCAAAGGTAGAGGTCACCGCCGGACTTGTTGAGTCAACTAAATTGACCTGAAAAAACAAGAACCTGTGTGTTCTGTATGCATCCAGTGGTTCCAACCTTCACATCTTATTTTATTTTTAAGGGAAATCAAAATAATTTGCAAACATTGTGGTAGTACCTAATTTAACTGTTCCAATTCATATTGGAGTTTTTAGAAAAACAAAACATTACACAAAGTGTTGTGTTATAAGCTTAATGCAAGTTTTAGATTGAATCCCAAATAATTCATGTCAGGGCACGTAATTAATAACACTGAATGGGATTGGGTAACATCTGTAGTACTTACAGATGCATACCCCTAGAAGTGCAATCAAATAGTGGAATGACACCTATTGTTATTTGTGACGTCTGGTTTAGGATTTTCTCCCCATGTCGTGCTGCCATATGCATAGTGAACGTATACATTTTGTATTTGGGAAAGCTTTGTCTCTGTCTTTTCCAAAAACGCTACCGTTTAGAACATACATCCTACAACCTATATAAGTCAACTTATGGTATGTTAGCAATGTTAATCTGATGCTTATTTCATAGCGATGCTAATTTGTATGGATACATGTTCACTTGTGTTGTGTGATGGTGTACATTTTGCTCAAACAGATGGAAATGGTTGAACTGTGCCTGTAGTTACAGCTGGAGTTTGCTGAGAGGGAAGTATCCATCTCTGGAGGAAACTTTAATGGGGAATATCAAGCAAAGGTAATAACCCCTCTTGAGTGTATCATACCTCTTCCTTTTACCAACATGCATGCCCTCTCTCTCTCTCTCACTCACTCACTCACTCACTCTCACACACATTTTCACACTCTCATTTGATATATGTTTGAAGGTGAAGGCAGGGGAATTGGCGAAGTTCAACCATCCATTGTTTGCCCTGAATTTTACTAGTACTGTTAATAAAAGGACAAAGATATAGGCAAGATATTTTCTTGCGTTGGCAGCAGACACACATTGACATTATGTGACATCAAGCAGGTCATGGAGTATCTTATTTTCTATTGGGCGTTTAAATGTCCTGAAAATGGTAGGCTATAAGTAACACTTCTTTCAACACAAAGAAATCAATCAGCAACTAATGACTACACACGCGCAATTATCATACTGCGCCCGAATCAAACATGGGTAGCTCAGCTGCCGTGCAGCAACGTTTCCACTCATCCACTAGAAATGTATACCACTGATGGGACATGCTTAAACAACAGTGGCTTGACATATTTGCGGTTGGTGCTGTTGTTGATGATGTGACCGGAAGTTAAGTTAGTGCCATGGAACGAGAAGGTCACTATGCTGTCCAAAGGAAAACGAGATTTGGCACAACATGATTGTAGACAGGCAGATGTAATCTGTGTTCACTTAACAGCGTACTACTTAAGTCGACAGAGAATGCTAATGTTTCTTGTTTGTCTTTTTTAATGTTTTTACAACAGGTTGAGGAGAAACCACACCTCCGCTGTAGCCATGGCACAGAACAGACAGGAAGATGGATTGTAAGGGCTGTCAAGAGGTAGTGGTTCAAGGCAATATGTGGTGTTGCATGATGAGTTACAGGTGAAACTCAAGAATAACATTGTGCAAAAGTTCATTTATTACAGTAATTAGGTTTTGAAGGTGAAGCAAATATGACACAGGCTCATTACATGTAAGGCAGGGTATGTCAAGCCTTGTTACTTATGAAAATAGATGAGATTTAGTGGGTAAGTGACAAGCCTCTTTCATTGACACCATTTTACAGTCAATGTCCCCCTCTGTTATTATTGTCTCCAGTGATGGGCAAGCTTCTCAGAAAATGTAGCAAACTAAGTTACCAGTTACTCCACATTATATGAAGCTTCACGACACTAAAGCTACCTGAGGACAAATGTAGCAAGCTAAGTTACAAAAAAATGACAGTAGTTTAACTAATTGTGAAGCTACATACAAAGCTAAAATTCCATTAGTGATCAAACTAACAAGTCTTTCAATAGTCATACCTAGTAACTGACTATATAGTAAGCCTAAGCAATTGTACTTTTCTATACGTAAAGCAACAGTTTGTTTTGTTTTAAAAACAACAATCTTTGGGTGATTGTTAAACTTTTGATTTTAATTGTGGGACCACTCATACCACACATTATTGCAAAGAATTGAAGTGGTTAAAATAGTGTGTAAGTGCAAGCAGCCACATACCTGTTTGTTTACATGCCATTCTTCTGGTAGCTAGACCAAACAAGTCTATCCGTCGAGCTAGCACATGTTCCTCCAGAAAACTTGAGTTAACTCTCCTTTCGCAGAGCCCGGTCAGGGGTGGATGAAACATTTTCGCGTCTTCGGTATTGCTCAGTCAAGGGTAGCTTGAGCAATAAAGCTGGATGTTGTATTCGACCGAAATGGTCCTTTAACATTCAGCAAAACCATGAATTTTTATTTTAAACTATTCATCTTTTAAAGTGATTTTTGTATAATGCATTGAGAATAACAGTGGGATTTATCTGATTGAATACAAATGTATTTACAGTTGAAATGTATTTGATTGCTTTGGTGTAATTTGCAGGATTGGAGAAAATAAAATGTTGCTTGTAAAAAAAACTTGGCACCACCTTGTCTATCAACTTTGTTGGTCAATGTGTTCTTTTTGGGGGTGAGTAATGGGTAGGTCAACTACAGTGTGGCCAGTCTGACCCATTGACCTTAGAAATAATGGTTTTATATTTTCCAATGATTTTTATTTTAAGCAACATTTTCAGTCAGTGTTTCATGATCAAGTATTTGTAGTCTGT
>JAODHV010000587.1:0-10571 GCA_027576555.1 Plicofollis layardi | reverse complement strand
TATTTTTGTCTCATTTGTTTAACTGGGTTCTCTTTATCTACTTTTAGGACTTGTGTGAAAATCTGATGATGTTTCAGGTCATATTTATGCAGAAATATAGAAAATTCTAAAGGGTTCACAAACTTTCAAGTGTAATTTACGTGTGTATATATAATATATATATTTTTTCCACTAGCCACTAGCCTCAATAAGTCATGTAGGGTGTAAGTGACATCACTTTCTCAGATTCTCTCACATAGTTTGTACTCAGAGCACAATATTTGAACCTCAGAGAGAGTATGATGGCAGCACCCAGGGACATTGTTTTTCTTTTAAAATAAAATCTGTACACAGTATACAGGTACAAATGTGAACAAGTGAATACTCAAACATGTCTTGTACGAATATTATCTGTCAGTATAAAGGAGTTTATTTATGGGTTTTGTTCATTTTTAAGCAATGAACACTGTCTCTGTATGTGGTTTTTCTGAACTCATTCGTCATAAGGACTCTTAAGAGTAACTTTACTAAGAGCTTCTTTGCAACATGCATCCTTGCTAAAGGCATTAATAGTTGCTAAATTCAGTTGATGTCACATGGCGTTCATTTTGAACAAAAAGCCAAAGAAATATAAAGTGCAGAAAATATGTTAAGGTTTTGTATTGTCATTATGCATTACATATATAATTAATGATTTATTTAATTAATTATTGATTGATTACTTAATTAATTAGTTAAGCAATTATTGATTGAAACTATTTTACTTTTTTGGGCAATAACATTTTTTATTCCAAGCATGTTTTTCAATTAAAAGAACAAATGTTCACATGAAAGAATGAGCAAATAATACTGTAAGTTAAATAATTAAGTAAAATCTTTTCCTTGCACCTGCTCATTTCATTGTTACCCAATCAAGAGCTTAATTCTCCTTATAAATTGGCATGCAGTTGAGTGGTATTTGGTGTATGCAATGGAGCTGAATAAAATGAGGAAGTCTGCATTTACTAATGACGACTTGTCTATTTTGCTGGATGCCATGGAACAAAGAAATGTTGTTCACCAAATCCAAGAGCCACTTTGCAAGTAAAAATAAGAAGCAGTACTTGTTCTTAAGCAGTTGGTGTGTTCAGTGGCTGCTTGGATGACTGGTGGCGGGAGTTGCATATGCCCATGTGATGAGTCTGCCTCTGAGGTGGTTTGGGACGTACAGGAGACTGGGGGGGCAGTTCTCCAGAGGTGTCTGAGGCTGAGAATTCCTGATCTCTTGGTCTAAGTCCCAAGTGATGGCCTGAATAAATAATTTAGGTGTTAGAATGGGATGTGGTTCAGTGTTGTGAGAAGAGGAGCTGTGAATCCTGGACAAGGCATTGGCCTTGGTGTTCTTGGTGCCAGGATGGTAGCATATCATGAAGCAGAAATGTGTGAAGAATAATACCCATCTGTCTCAGCATGGGTTGAGCCGTTTAGCTTTTTTGAGATATTTATGATCAGTTAGGATGATGAAGGAGTAGGTGGCTCCCTCCAGCCAGTGTCTCCACTCCTCCAGGGCTAACTTAATAGCTAGTAATTCTCTGCTGCCAATGTTGTAGTTCATCTCTGGGGGTGTGAGGTTTTTTTAAAAGAGCGCCACTGGGTGGAGCTTGGGCTTCTCCCTGAAACATTGGGAGAGAATGCCTCCCACACTGGTCTTGTATGCATCTACTTCAACAGTGAATGGTTTGGCTGGATCAAGATGTTGAAGTATAGAGGCTGTAGTGAATGCTGTCTTGAGCTTCTTAAAGGCTTCTTCAGCTGTTGGAGGCATCGGGGTCCCTTCTTTAAGAGGGAATTCAGTGGTGTGGCAATAGTGCTAAAGTTCCTAATGAAGTGACTATAGAAGTTGGCGAAGCCCAAAAACCACTGAAGTTCCTTGACTGAGGCAAGCACTGGCCAGGACGTGACTGCAGACACTTTGGATTGATCCATGCTGACTCCCTCTGTGCTGATGATGTACCCCAAAAAGGAGATCTGACGCATATGGAATTCGCATTTCTTGGCCCTAACATACAGGTGATTCTTAAGGAGACAGGTGAGTACTAATCTGACATGTCCAAGATGGATTTCTTCATCTGGAGAGTGATGTTAGAATGATTTCTTCATCTCCAAGACCTGTTAGACTCTTCCTAACAGGTCTCAGAGCACGTCATTTATCAGGCACTGAAAAACACTTGGCACCAAAGAGAGGCCATATAGCATCACCTAGTACTCAAAATGGCCAGCGGTGGTGCTGAAGGCCGTTTTCCACTCATCCCCTTCTCAGATTCAGATCAGGTTATAGGTGCTACGTAGGTCCAGCTTGGAGAATATCTTGGCCATACAGTACATAGTTGTTCTAGAGTGTTGCTTCCTTTCTCGTTCAGAGCGCTTTAAATGAGTCTGTGAAATCTCCATGGGTGTGGGCATATTCATGGTATGGACCGGCATGGTCACACCCTTTAGAGATGGACAGCTATGGATTAAGTGGTCCAGCTGGATAGCAAGATCAATGAGAGAATCCAGTGTGATGTGTTCATCTCTATATGTGAGCTCACTTAAAACTTCAGGGCGGAGACCTTTGCGAAAAACCACCTTTAGAGCAGGCTCATTCCAGCCACTGGCAGCAGTGAGGGTTCGGAAGTCCAGAGCATATTCCGTGACTCTTCTCATGCCCAGCTTGATAGTCAGAAAACTTTCGCCGACCTCGATGCTTTCTGGTTCGTGGTTGAAGACTCGTTTGAATAATTCGAGGAAACAGTCATAGGAAGTGGTATGCTAGCCTCCATGCTCCCAAATGGCACTGCAGTGCTTTTCCCATTAACAGTGAAAGAAACTTTGCAATTTTCTGTTCCTAGGGGATACTAGTGAGTGCAGAGAAGTACATGGAGCACTGGAGCAGAAATCCCTTACAGCTGGGAGCATCACCGGCATACTTCTTAGATAGCAAGAGAAACTTAGTGGAGGATTCGGGGCACGTTAGGAGGGCCTGCGACATCACGGCAGCACACTGCCATCCTGGTTGGTAAGCATCTGCTGATGTTCTCCTAAGAGGTGCCCTTGAGCGTTCAGAGCAGTATGTTTCCTCTGCTGCATCCATATTGGTAAAGTATCCTGTCAGGATGCAGGCACTTACGGATGCAGGCACAGGGGAGAGCGGGTGAAGAAAACTAAAAAAGAAGCCAAATCAGAGGACAAGACTCACAGTCAGAGTAATGGCCAGAGGTTGGTCAATCAGCAGACAGAATAGTGTGGGCTAGATGAGAAGACGAGGTTGAGGAGAACGTAAACAAAGTCAAAATAACAAGATGACAGCCAGAAAGTAAATGGCTTGGTACAACAGGAGAGAAACACTGAACGATACTTCGCAATGGAAGTGAGTGAGCGAGGGGTTTAAGTAGTGGAGCTAACTGACGAGGAAATTAGAGACAGGTGTAATTAAAATACAGGGGGCACTGTGATTCTTGGGAGTTGTAGTTTAGAGTGGCCATGTTTGGAGGCTGTTTCGAGCTAGCGCTATCAATGCTGTTACTGACAGCATGTAATTCCATAACATATTGAAATATAGTCAAAGTTATGCAATATTTATTTAACTCATGTAATTGTAATGTACAAGAAAAATAATTGAATATGGGCAGCATATTCAACAATATTTTTGCCCATTGATTGTGTTGGCACAGCTATTTTTAGAGTAGGAACACTGGGTTAACTACACATTGTTCATGTCACGGAGGAACAATCACACATGTTTATCATTGGTGTTGTCAGAATAGAGATCTCACTTTATTCTTCACATGCATACTTGTGAAGTATACTCTCACAGGCCATGACGTCAATGTAAAAGCACACCTTAACAGCATCTTAGTCTACAGCTTAACACCCCCACTTGCTTTTATACTGTACAAGTCATATTTAACACAATTATCTTAACATATTGTGCGTGGTTACACATTCCACAACTGTCTGGTAATTTACTTTCCAAACATATAAGCAACAAATTTTTCAATCTTGAACTTTGTTACAGGCTTACTCAAAACATCTGCAACCATATCTGCTGTTGGACAATATTCAATGGTTACTTTACCATCACTGAGTGCAGAATGAATGAAATGATAACTCATGTCAATGTGTTTACATCTATGATGACATTTTGGGTTCTTTGACTGAGCAGTTGCACCTTGGTTAGTTTCAAAGATTTTCACTGGTGCATATTGGCATTCATTATCCATCCTGTTCAATAACTGAACAAGATACAATCTTTCTTGTGTATTAGCAGACAAGGCCATGCCTGCTTCACATGCAGATAAAGCGACTGTTGACTGCTTCTTTGAGTTACATGAAATAACAGGCCCATTTTCAGTTAAACTAAAATAGTACCTTGTTGTGCTTTGTCTGTTATTTTGATCTGCTGCCCAATCAGCATTACTGTATGCTACAAGTTTGAGTTTTTCCTCCCCCTTTTTGTAACACAACTCCTGGTTCATCCTTTAAGTACCTAAACATGTTTAGCTGTTGTCCAGTGTTGTTCTTTTGGATCTGATGGTTATTGTGACAGCTTGCTGACAATCCAACTTTGGTCAGGTCTTGTACATGTCATTACATATATCAAGTTGTCTATCACTTCACAATATCTCTTTGGATCAACAGGTTCACCATCAGTATCAAAGTTCTATTTTTGTTCACAGGGGGTTGACCTTGTCTTACAGTCAGACATACCAAACCTCTCCAGTATCATTGTCCGAAAAAGCACAAACCACCTTGTAGTAAATCCCTGAAGGGGGTGGAACACTGAAGGTGGGGAGTGTTGTGCACACAGGCTTTTTATTTTCACTGTTTTCCTTGCTTTTCAGCTTCCCACACACACATACACACACTTGTGCTCTGGTTGGGAGAGATCTCCTCTCTTCGCTCTCTCTCTCTCTCTCTCTCTCTCTCTCTCTCTCCTTTTCTACTCTCTGCAGTTACTCCAAAGCACACAGACACAACATTAATCGGGAACAGGTGTACTGACTTTACCACTCACCTTCCCCGGCCCCACCCTCCATTCACAAACTGATGCTCGGCCATGCCCCCACTGCCACATACCTTCACCACCTGACTCAGGCCAGAGAGCCGTCCAGCCTGCAGCGGACTCCACCCCCAATGGGATAAGAAGTCCGCCATGACCATCTGCACCCCCGGCCTGTGGACCACCTCGAATTTAAATGGCTGGAGGGTGAGATACCAACGGGTGATCCGTGCATTGGTATCCTTCATGCAGTGGAGGCACTGGAGGGGCATGTGGTCCAAACAGAGGGTGAATGGGCACCCCAGCAGATGGTATTGGAGGGTGAGGACTGCCCACCTTAATGGCCAGGCACTCCTCGATGGTGTTGTACTTACTTTCTGGCAACCTCTGTGAGTTGGGTCGGTGAAAGGTGGTCTCCACAGGGGACCAGAGTGGTTTGAGTAGTTTTGATTTTTTTTTTTACCTCTGGCCCCAGTTCTGCCTTCTCTGGGACTACTGATGCCAATGGCACAGGGACCCCCTCATTCCAATGTTTCAGCAGGTTGAGGTGGTATATTTGCAGTGCCCATCCCCTATCCGTTCGTTTCACCTCATAGTCGATGTCCCCGATTCCCCATGTGACTTCAAAGGGGTCTTACCACTTGGCAACTAATTTGGAGCTCAAAGTGAGCAATAATACAAGCACTTTATCTCCTGGGGTGAACTCTCTAAGGTGTGTGCCCCCGTTGTACAGCCGGGCTTGACGTTCTTGTGCCTGCTGTAAATTCTCCTGGGTTAAGTGCATGAGGGTGTGGAGCTTTGCATGCAGCTCGAGAACATACTGAATTCCATTTTTAGTCATTGAAGGTTCCTCCTCCCAGTTTTCCTGCAGCAAGTCTAAAATGCCATGCGTCTTTTGCCCATATAATAATTCAAGTGGTGAAAATCTCATGGAGGCTTGCAGGACCTCTTGTACTGCAAATAACAGGGGCTCAAGCCATTTATCCCAGTTACATGCATCTTCGTTTACAAACTTCTGAATTAGATTTTTGAGTATTTGATTGAATTGTTCCAATAAAACATCTATTTGTGGGTGGTAGACGCTGGTGTAGATAGATTTGATTCCTAATAACCCATACAATTTGCACTGTGTGCATGATATAAATGTAATGCCTTGGTCAGTCAGGATTTCTTTCAGAATCCTGACTCGGGAGATAACATGGAAGAGCACTTCCGCAATACTGCATGTTGAGATATTGCGGAGAGGCACTGCTTCTGGACATCTCGTTGCATAGTCCACCAGAACTAAAATAAAGTGATATCCTCGTGTCAACAGATCTAATGGTCTGACGAGATCCATGCCAATTCTCTTTAAGGGGGTCTCGATTAGAGGGAGAGAGCGCAAAGGTACTTTTGGAGTGGCCATGGGATTTACTAACTGGCATTCATGGCATGCCGCACACCACTGACGAACATCCCTGCAAATTCCTGGCCAATAGAACCAGGCCATTATTCAGGCTAGTGTTTTATCCTGCCGGCCATGGGATTAAATTGAGCCGCATGGAGCATGAGTTCCCTATGGCTCTTAGGGATTAACAACTGTGTTATCAGTTCACCAGTTTGAGTGTCCTGCAATACTCAATACAGCCTATCTTTAATAATAGAGAAATACAGGAAGGCAGGTGCCGCATTTGGCTGGAGAGTTTGACCATCGATTACTCTCACTTGGTCAAATGCATGACACAGAGTCTTGTCTTGTGATTGCTCTAACGGGAAATCCTCCAGGAAATTCCCAAGAGAGGGAGGAGGGGTGAGCTGCTCCTCACTCCTTGCATCGCCCTGATGCGGTGCTGACGTAGATGGCTCTGTGACAGCTTTCCCAGTCAATGCCCCACTGGAATCTCCCTGTGATGTACTATCGCAGGACCCACCCCTTACTATATGTTCCATTAACCCAATGAATCCCAACCAAGTAGTCCCCAAAATCAGCGGATGAGTGAGACAAGGATTAATCACTGCCTTTATTCTATGATTTTCTCCCTGAAATAGAATGTGGATGGACACCAAGGGATAATTGTGAACATCCCCATGCACACACAAAACCTTCACCACTTGTGCTCTCCCCAATGCCTTGCCTTGCACCAGGCTTTGGTAGATTGAGGTCTGATTACAGCCGGAATCCACCAATGTGTGATACGTATCCCCTTGAACACTCACCAGTATACGATACACTCCAGCCCAATCAAGGGTGGTCTCTGGCGCATCGGGGATCCAGACCACAGCTCCCACCTCTATCACAGAGCACTGGCCCTGGAGATGCCCGGGCTCCCCGCAGCTCCAGCATACCGGCCCAGGCTTCACCTCCATGCCAGCAAAAGGAGAATCACTCACCTGGGGGGGAGAAGACACAGAAGGGGCAGATGGGAGGGAAACACCATGGATGTGGCGGGCCGGCTGGGGGGGAGCCGGCCCCTGCCTCCACGGTGGGGGAACGGGATGGGGATGGGAAGAGGAGGGAGGGTGGGAAGGAGAGAGAAGAGAGGTGGAATGTCCACCTGCTGCCAGAACCACTGCCAAGTGATCTTCTGCCAACTCGATAGCTTGATCCAGCGACATCAGGTGGTGGCACTGGACCCACTCTATTGTTCCTTCCGGAAGCCGGGCAATGAAATGTTCCAGTGTCACCAAGTCACTCATCCCCTCAATGTCATGGTATTCTGCCTTCAGCCACCGCCAGCAGGCATCCCAGAGCTGTTGGCTGAATGTGAACGGCCGGCCGACTTCCTCCAGCATCAGCATGCGTAACCGTTGGCGATGTTGCTCCAGAGAGCAGCCGACATGCTGCAGGATGGCTCACTTCAGGTCAGCGTAGATGAGCCAACAGTCAGCGGGGAGCTGTTGTGTGGCAAGCTGCACTTCCCCAATCAGCAGCAGTAGTAGACGCGCCACACATTGCTTGACCGGCCACCTCCACGCTTCAGCCGCTTGCTCAAATAGGGCAATATATGCCTTAGGTTCGTCATGAGGTCCCATCTTCATCAGCGTGACATGGGGTGGGTCTGCTGTGGCAGTGGTTGAGGACCCCGCCGACGCAAGCAGGTGTCGGAATGCATGGAAATCTTCCTGCTGGGCCAGCAGCAAGGCTTAAAAGTGTTGCTTCTGCTCCTTCCAGAGGGCGATCACCGCTTGGTGCTGGCTCTGTTCAGCGGTGGCAAGGGCATGTATTAGATCTTTTAGCGGAGAGGACTCCATGGGGCAGTTCCCTTCAGTGTACCAGGTTTTGGCACCACTGTAGTAAATCCCTGAAGGGGGTGGAACACTGAAGCATGGCAGGCAGGGAGTATTGTGCACACAGATTTTTTATTTTCACTGTTTTCCTTGCTTTTCTGCATTACACACACACACACACACACACACACACACACACACACACACACACACACACACACATGCTCTGGTCAGGAGAGATCTCCTCTCTTTGCTTTCTCTCTCCTTTTCTACTCTCTGCAGTTACTGCAAAGCACACAGACACACCATTAATCAGGAACAGGTGTACTGACTTTGCCACTCACCTTCCCTGGCCCCACCCTCCATTCACAAACTGATGCTTGGCCATGCTCCTGCTGCCACACATATATAATAGCCAGCCAGCCCCAGGAACTGCCTCACCCCCTTTTTGTCTTAGGTCTCAGGCAGACCGCAATTGCTGCAGTCTTATCAATTTGGGGATGCATCTGCCCATGACCCAAGTGAAAGCCCAGATACCATACTTCCACTTGCCCAATTGCACACATCTTTGGGTTTGCTGTGAGTCCTGCACACCTCGGCGATCTCAGGACAGCCCTCAGATGTTGTAAATGCCACTGCCAATCATTACTATAAATAATGATGTCTAAATAGGCAGTGGCATATGCACTGTGAGGACGGAGGATTCTGTCCATGAGATGCTGAAACATCACTGGAGCCCCAAACAATCCAAATGGAATGGTGATAAATTGATGTAACCCAAATGGAGTACAAAAGGCCATTTTTTCATGGGATAATGGAGTCAAAGGCATCAACTGCACAAGGAGGGCCTGATGTAATACTTGTTGGTTGCCAAAGAGGGTCTGGAGGATCTCCGTGATTGATGTGAACTCCATGATGGCGTTTTTATTTCTCCTCTCCTTGGTTTCAGCACCAGTGTCACACTCGAACAGCTCAGGAAATAAGGAACAGGGAGACATGCTTGACAACTCAAAGTGCATTTTTACTTTTCACTTCCCAATTTCACTTTTCAGTGACTTTGGTTTCTTTGTATTTTTGGTCTCTCTCTCTCTCTCTCTCTCTCTCTCTCTCTCTCTCTCTCTCTCTCTCTCACTCACACACACACACACACCTGGAATTTGACAAACACACAAAGATGGAATTTGACAAACCAGCTCTCTCTCTCTCTCTCTCTCTCTCTCTCTCTCTCTCTCTCTCTCTCTGAAAGAACACATAAAACACAGAAAAGTAAATTGACAGTAATCAAACAGAGGTGAAACTCATCATGTGTTACCTGTTGGTTCTACCTGACTCCTCAACCATGTGCCCACTGCCACAGTTATTAATTAAACTCATCCTAGACTGTTTGTCCAATTTTCATGACATTTCATATACATCATCTGCAGACCATGCTGATAAAATTTTTTAAATTTAATTCATCAAATTGTTTTGAAGTTATGAACCAATGAATTTTTAAACCATGGCTCCTGTTAAAACTATGGCAGATACCTTCTGATATAAAAGTTAAAATTTCATAAAACTTCATATACTTAATCGCCATCACATTCCAATGTCACAAATTTTGTGACAATTTGCCCATAGGGGGCACTATAACTGAAACATTGCAATATATTAAGAACCACTGAAGCTAAAAATTTTTAATTGTGTTTGGTTGTACTTGGCCTTTTATGTTTAAGACCTTGAACCACTTCCACAGGGCAGTGGGCATGTGCCATCCTTGACCACCATACAATGGATTAGTAAGGCATCTCCTTCCCTCCACTAGCCTGGGGTGGTACCTTGAGCAAGCACTAGCAAACCCTGACTCCCCCAGTCAGAGTTATGACTGAAGACTGGACTTGGCAGACCGCAAGGAGGAGACCACCACCTGACGGTTCAATGGGCAGGAAGGCAAACCTAGCAAAGCATTTGTGGAGCAGGAGCAGGGCACAGTGCAACACGTAGAACACTGTTGGCCATCCACTGCATCCTGAACTAACTCCAGCTGTCCTGATTCTGTCTTGCCCCTGGACCCAGTTAGGTCAGAATGAGAGAGTGAGGCTGATGGTTGCACAACTCTCCCTCATTCTAATCCAAGTCCATTCATCCATTATCTGTAGCCGCTTATTCTGTTCTACAGGGTCGCAAGCAAACTGAAGCCTATCCAAGCTGACTATGGGCGAGAGGCGGGGTACACCCTGGACAAGTTGCCAGGTCATCACAGGGCTGACACATAGAGAAAAACAACCATTCATACTCACATTCACACGTAAGGTCAATTTAGAGCCACCAATTAACCTAACCTGCATGTCTTTGGACTGTGGGGGAAACCAGAGCACCCAGAGGA
>JAODHV010000287.1:0-10691 GCA_027576555.1 Plicofollis layardi | reverse complement strand
TTATTTAGTAGTAAATATCTCATTACAAGATGGAGATCTACACCGAAAAATCATCAATCAACAGCTAATCAAACAAGTGTCACAAGTCTGTCAGAGGCCCACCTGTCATTGGGAGTCCACATGTCCCGTGTCCGGCGCACTTGTTTTGCCCACTCTTCGCGTCTGATGGGATCCTTGGGAAAGGTATACAGACTATACCCGGCTTCCCTGGTGTTGGAGCAAAATCCAGCCACACAACGAGCAGGCATATTCACCAAAATAAACAACTCAAACGCAAAAATATTCACTTGCTATGCACTGATGAACAACAAGAAATTGAGAAAATGTCTGTCAGTGGTTCTGCATGTGACGTCATATCCGGCTTCTTCCTCGGCCGTGGGTTGGCTCGCCATGATATCGATTTATCTGCGTGGCGGGCCATTCAAAATGATGTTTCTTACTATTCTGTCGCGCAATGTGTGAAGTAAATCTGTCATTTTATTCAACTCAATATGGCGGAAATTAACAAATTAAAGTTTTTTGGTGTCAGGTGCACTTTAAGCTTTGATTGAGAACTTGAACAGTATACTTGGTGATGTCTCTGTGACTCTCCCTCTGCCCACAGATAAGCCTAGTCACATTTCTTCCAGGTGATTATTAGTGCACAGCCTGAATGAGAACAGCTGTCCTCAATGACTTCCAGCCACAGTGGATACATGCCAATTGTCTGAAAAGGTCTCCTCCAGCATCCCTAACTCCTCTCATCTCCCCCGAAAAGATAGGAGCAATACAGCAATCAAAAAGTTCCTAGGGGACCTCATCTCATCTCATTTTTGACAGGAGCAATACAGCCATCAAGAAGTCTTTCGAGGATCTCTTCTCATCTCACCTTTTCACATACACATATAGTAAATTTTATATTAGCTTTCTTGACACAATCAAAACAAATTTGTATACCATACATGCCTATTCCTGCATGTAGCATCTCAATACTGATTCTGACGTATGTCCTACATTACTTATTTTCTGGGCCGCATTACTGGTCACCAACTAGCCTTCACTGTTGTTGGTTGATACACTCTTGTCAAACAGGTGAAATTATTCATCCCTCTTTTCCTGAGTTCTCCTCTTTCACTGGTCATGTGATATGTCATCCAATCCATGTTAGATGGTGAATTAACATTGTCAGAGTAGAAAAGGAACAAAGTGGGCTTTCTTCTCTTAGCAACTGTATGCTAAAAGGAGGCACATGTCAGGTTCTCAGTACTTCCTGCTGTTTCTACTGTATAATCATGATAACTTTCAGAAGATTTCAAATCTCATCAAAGATATGCATCATGCATCATGTAAGTGTGTCCATGCTTTGTGTCCTGCTACTGGTGTGTGTGTATCCCATACATTATTTGATGTTGGCAATTACTTATAACCTGTGCAGTGGTATGAAGTATACTTCAACAAAATAGTCTTCATGGTAAAACTATAATGAATTTATAATCATGCTATCTGTTATCACTCAAATGAGGGTGGGTTCCCTTTTGAGGCTGGTTCTTCTCACGGTTTCTTCTCCAAAGCAAGAGTTTGAAAAGAAAACGAAATAAATCAAATGAAATTGTAATTATTGTAATTTTTTAAATATTGTGACTAATTTATTGACAGTTCCATAAAAATGTAATCATAATCAAACCCTAAATGATCAACATAAAGAAGCTAAATCAAGAAATGATGCAACAAATATCACTCTTACTAAAATGTCTGTGAATGTTGAATATATAATCCTATTACTTAAACTAATTCTGCTCTCAAGCTCCCTTTACACTGCACCGTTTTCCTGCTAACTCACACAACTCACGGCATAATAAAAAGAAAATAATCTGAATACACCATGTAGCTGCCAGGATAAAACTAAAGTGGTGCAACTGCATGACTGGAAATGGGGGAAATCGTTTAAAAAGCTATTTTGTAATGTACTTCAAGAGTTTGGGTTCTTGAATAGCTTTTCCATCATGAGGAATGTATATGAGAGTATCTGTCCTTTGTTCTACAGTTAGAAATGAAAGGTTTAAATTACTTTTTTCTGAAGGAACCAGAACCTTATTAAAGTTCTTGAGTTTTATATGAAAGATTTCATCTTCCTTCTGTTTTATCGAAAATCAAACAGTAGAGTTACCACTATGTTGTTTGAAGATCACATCAAGAGTATGTGTGATGAGAAGTGTAAGTTCAGGGGAAACATTTTAGGAGTGCACTGTGGCTTTGTGGTTCTGCAGCCTGCTGAGAAATGATGATGGCACACACACAGAGAGAGAGGTTGTGCGATTGAAATGTAAAATATAGACATCAGTAAAAAAAAAGTACACTGGAAAGTAATATCACTCAGTGGTTAACGGTTCGAGGGAGAACTGTCTCTAAATAAAGAACCTTGTGAAAAAGTGAAATATTGAAGGGTTGAGTCCGACTTTATAGGGTTCTTATCAGCTCATTTAAAACAAAATCCAACAAGGTTTTTTTTCTTCTTTTGACGAGTAATAAGACCACTAGTTTATCTTACTTGCTTCTATTAACCTCTTTTTCCTGGTCAGGGTCATGGTCGATATGGAGCCCATCCCAGGAACACTGCATACACACTGGATGGGCTGCCAGTCCATTAGTCCATTGCTAGGCACCATACACACACATTCACACAATAACACTTAGGGGAAATTTAGCATAGCCAATAGTCCAGCTGGCATGTTTTTGGGAGGTGGGAGGAAACCGGAGAACTTGGAGGAAAACCGTGCAGACATGGGGAGAACGTGCATAGAAACTCTGCACAGAGAGTAATGCAAGCCTAAGATAGAGCCAGGGACCCTGGAACTATGTGGCAACAAGTATGCCCGCTTCATGGATACACCATGCATCCCTGTACTAGGTTGTACACCTGAAATTTACTTGTTGAGTGCTTTTTTTAAAGTACCACTTTTTATATCACAAAGGTTCTCGTTACAATATTTCATGCAACTTTAAAATTGTCATGCTTTTTTAAGACGTTCTACTTGAAATTTTTCTGAAAGGACTCTCCTCAACCGTCTGCTGTTCCAATGTGTCATCTCTAATTTTGATTGCCATTATTATCTTTCCCACAGTTTTACTCATCAAGACACTGTTTCTAACCTAATTCTAGGTAGAATTTAGGTTTTTTTTTGTGATCTAGTGTATCCTTGTCAGTAATAGCACCGAAAACCTGAGTTCAGAGCAGCATTCAAACATGGCCCCTACAGACTATACTTCCCAAGCGCCACAGTGCCTCTCATCTCTTGAATTCTAGGAAGTGCAGCTGTTTCCCATTTCCCCAGGAATCACCTCCCTATATAAACCCAGCAAACACAAATGCTCACTGTGAAGTTTCATTCTGTGTCCGCGTACCTGATCATACAAGCCTTGCATTCCAGTTCTGACTATTGGTGACTTTGACTACCCTTGCATGTTTACTTTGATTCTGAATTCTTGCCTAATGTCTGACATGACATTTGTTCATCGACCTACCCTAGCCCGTCCCCAACTGTGCCTTCAAATTGCTGTTTTGGATTTGGTTACCGGTTTGCGACACCCCTGCTCTCCCCTGTGTTTGCATCTGTAAGTGCCTGCACGCTGACAGGATATTTCACCAGCAATGGGTGCAGCAGAGGAAGAAAAGCAAACTGTTCTCAATGGTCAGCAGTGATTGTTAGGAGTGCACCAGCAAATGTTAAGTGAACTTAACACCAGAATGTTACAATTAACAGCTGTTGTCTCGCAGGCCATCCTGACATGCCCCTCATCCTCCACCAGTGCAGCCATGATGGTTCTCCGAACTGAGAAGTACTCCGGAGAGGTTTCAGATTATAAAGGGTTTCTTTTTCGGTTTTCGTCATATTTCACAACCCTCACAGGAGCAACAGAGGAGCAGAAGATCATGCAATTCCTCAATCTTCTCACAGGCAAGGCCATGAAGTGGGCTAATGCTGTTTGGGAGCGTGGAGGTGAACACACCTCCTCTTATGACCGATTTATTGAACTGTTTAAGCGAGTCTTTGATCATCAGCCTGAGGGTGTTGAAGTAGGGGAGAAACTACCATCAGGCAGGGCGATAGGAGAGTGGCCGAACATGCTCTGAAGTTTTGCATGCTGACAGCAGGAAGTGGGTGGAATGAGCCAGCCCTAAAGGACACCTTTTGCCAGGGACTGCGCCCTGAGGTTCTCACCAAACTGGCATGCCACAACGAGCAACTCACTCTCAACTCCCTCATCAACCTGGTCATCCACCTAGATGACCTGCTTCAAAGCAAACTCTTGTTACAACCGTTGCCAGCCCTTTGACCTACTCCACAATCCCTGACTCCTTTGGAGGTCTCCCATGCTCACTTACAATGTTCTGAGAGGGACAGGAAGCATCATGAAGGGTTGTGTTTTTACCAAGGTGAATCAAGCCATCTGATAGCCAAGTACCCTGTTCACCCACCTAACCCTAGAAGGGAGGTTCTCACCAACATGGAGACCTGTCCGCCCAGCCTGGTGAGCCATGAATCCATTCACACACCACACTGTCTCAAGATTCAAATATTGTTAAAGCTCCCAGACTTAATCCATGTTCTCTCTACCTTCATAGACTCAGGGACAGAGAGCAACTTCATCAGTCTTGAGATCGTCCAGAGGTACAACTTACCCATGGAAGAACTCCAGTGACCAGTGAACCTCAAGGTGATTGATGGAGGTCCCATCAGTGATAGGCTCATTACAACATGCATGTCACCTTTCAAAATCTAGGTTGGGGCTCTTCATGTCAAACATATCACCCTGCTAGTCACTCACACAGTGCAGCATGCTATAGTTCTGGGTTTCCTGTGGCTCCAGCTTCAAAAACCCCTAATTTCCTGGCAACACAGAGAAATTCTACAATAGTCCCCATCCTGCTTCCAAAACTGCTTGAAACTTCTGCAAGTCACCCTTTCGTCCACATCTGTAGAAAGCCCGTTGCCTGGAAATATCGACACTCTTCCCCCCGTTATCATGATCTCAAAGAGATTTTCAGTAATGATAAGGAAAACAGCCTACTTTCTCATCAAAACTATGACTGTGCCCTAGACCTTTTCCCAGGTATGACCCCATCTTGCAACTGCATATATCCTCTGTCCATCAGTGAACAAGCTGCCATGAAAGAGTATGTACAGGAGGTACTACAACAGGTGTACATTAGACCATCTATGTCCCCAGTCTCAGCTAGCTTCTTCTTCATGGAAAAGAAAGGGGGGGCTTCGCCCATCCATTGGTTACTGAGGTATTAACCAGATTATAGTCAAATACCCTTCTTTGCTTCCCCTGGTGCCATCGGCCCTGGAACAGTTAAGGTCAGCTAGAATCTTTACTAAGTTGTACGTTTGAAGTGCCTATAACCTGGTCAGAATTTGGGAGGGTGATGAGTGGAAGACCATCTTTAGCACAATGTCTGGGCACTTCAGATATTTGGTAATGCCTTATGGACTTTCTTGCACTCCCAGCATCTTCCAATGTCTACTCAACAACATCTTCAGAGACATGCTGGAACACTATGTTATCACCTACATAGATGATATTCTGATCTATTCCCCCGATGAGGGCTCACACCACAAACATGCAAGTTCAGTGCTTGCTCGGTTACTTGAGAATCATCTTTATGTGAAAGCAGAGAAGTGCGAGTTTCACATTCACCAGATCTTGTTCCTTGAGTACATCATCAGCATGGAGGGAGTAAACCTGGACCACAGTAAAGTTTCTGTGGTCACCTCCTGGCCGATGCCAACTACCGTATAGGAGCTGCAATGCTTCCTGGGGTTTTCCAACTTCTATACTCGCTTCATCCGTAGTTTCAGCATGATCACTGCACCTCTCACTGCCCTGCTGAAAAAGGGCCCGCAACATCTTCAGTGGAACCCAGCTGCCAAAGAAGCCTTTAAGCAGCTTAAGGTCACCTTCACATCAGGCCCCATTCTCAGCATGGAGGTAGATGCCTCTGAGACTGGAGTTGGAGGGGTGCTATATCAATGTTTTGGAGATAAGCCAAAGTTACATCCCATGGCCATTTTCCTCAAAGAAACTCACCACAGCCAAGCAGAATTATGACATTGGCAATGGGGAACTTCTAGCAATCAAATTAGCTCTTGAAGAGTGGAGACACTGGCTTGAGGGTGCCACACATCCATTTACCATCCTCACTGATCATAAGAATCTCGAATATCTGAAGACAGCTAAAAACCTAACTCCCCGCCAAGCCAGGCAGACACTCTTCTTCACCCAATTCAGATTCACAATTTCCTACCACCCAGGTCCCAGAAACACTAAAGCAGATGCCCTGTCCAGAATCCACACCACATCCAGACCCACTTCAGAGCCCACACCAATCCTACCACCTGAGTGGTTTGTGCATACCATTACATGGGAAGTAGACAAGGAAATAGCACAGTCCCAATTTCCAAGTCCTCCTGAGAACTGTCCTCCTGGACTCATGTATGTGCCTCCCAGATTTCGAGGTCAACTCATCACCTGGGTCCACGCTTCTCCTGCCACGGGGCACCCCAGCAGTCAACAAACACATCAACTTCTCCAGAGTAAGTACTGGTAGGAGAAAATGTTTTCAGAAATTAATCACTTTGTTTCATCCTGCTCTACCTGTGCCCAAGCTAAAGTACTCCAGGCTCCGTCTGCTGGAAAGCTCTGACTGCTCCTGGTATCTCAGGGACCCTGGTCACATATAGCCATGGATTTCATCATTGACCTACCCTGATCCCAAGGTAATGGTCATCTTCATTGTCATTGATCGCTTCTCCAAAGCACTCAAGTTCATTCTTCTGTCCAGCCTACCCACTGCATTTGAAACCACAGAACTCCTGTTTAAACATGTTTTCAGATATTATAATATCCCAGAGGACAGTGACTGGAGTCCCCAATTTATCTCCAAGGTTTGGGCCAAGTTTATGGACAGTTTAGGGGTCTCTGTAAGCCTAATTTCAAGGTACCATCCACAGGCCAACAGCCAGGTGGAACACGCCAACAAGGAATTCAGGTGGTTTCTCAGGATCTTCTGCATGAAGAACCAAAGGGATTGGGTGCAGTTCCTCCCTTGGGCCAAATGTGCCCAAAACTTGCTGAAACACTCAGCTACCCAACGAACACCATTTCAGTGCATCCTCAGTTATCAGCCACCACTCTTCCCTTGGGATGACTCCCCAATGCAAATCCTGAGGGTTCCTGGTTCAAGAGGAGTGAGCAGGTGTGGGAGGAGGTTCACCAGAGGCTAGAACAGGTTAACAGCAAATTAAAACAACATGCAGACAAAAACGGAGAGGAGACTCCTGAATATGCCCCAGGTGACCGAGTGTGAGTGTCTACAAGGGATCTAAGAGAACCCAAGTCATGCTGGAAGCTCCAAGCCCAATACACTGGTCCATACAAAATAATCTGGAAAATCAACAAAGCCTCCTACAAGTTGTAACTCCCATCTCACTGCAGAACGGCTCCCACATTCCATGTCTCATGCCCAAAACCTGCCTTCCAAGGTTCCCTAGCCACTACCATGCCCGTTAGAGAACCTCTCCCCTCCCTGGAATGGGAGGGAGACCCAACATACCAAGTGCACAAGCTCCTCAATTCTCGGCACAGACAGGGACAATGAGAGTACTTGGTGGATTGGAAAGGGTATGGTCCAGAGGAATGCAGCTGGGTAAATGCTCAAGACATCTTAGACCCACTCCTCACCCAGGAATTCCAAATTGAACACCCAGACATAATAAATTCAATTTATATATATAAACCAGCACTGAGAAGAAGAGGCTGTCCCAGAAAGGAGATCACTTCCAGAGTGTGTGTGTGTGTGTGTGTGTGTGTGTGTGTGTGTGTGTGTGTGTGTGGTGGTGGTGGGGGGTTCTCTCAGTAATAGCACCAAAAACCTGAGTTTGGAGGAGTTTTCAAACATGGCTGCTACGGACTACACTTCCCAAGCACCACAGCACCCCTCATCTCCCAAATTCTAGGAAGTGTAGCTGTTTCCCATTTCCCCAGTAATCACCTCCCTATATAAGCCCAGCAAAGTATCCTTCTGTGTCCAAATACCTGATCATACTGAGCCTTGCATTCCAGTGCTGACTATCCATGACTTTGACCATCTTTCCATGGTTACTTTGACTCTGAATTCTCACCTAATCTCTGACATGCTGTTTGTTCATCGACTAACCTTAGCCTGTCCCTGACTATGCCTCCAGATTGCTGTTTTGGATTTGGTTACTAGTTTGCAATGCACCCGCTTTCCCCTGCATTTGCATTTATGAATACCTGCACCCTGATAATCCTACAATTTATGAGGGTTCTGGTCCAGGATACTTGGGAAGCAACAGTGTTTGTTTCTGTTACACTATTTCTGCTTTTAATTTGTTGTTTCCAGTTTTACTTTTGTATTATTCTGCCTCTTCTTTTGTCATTTTCCTTCTCAGGGAGAATTATTTTATTCACCTGGGATTCACTGCCTGGTCGTACTGAACATATTGAAAAATGTATCAGCTTTTCTGGACTGCTTTTCTGTATTTGTATTCTGTATATTCCTTTCAACCTTTGCTTTCCTGTTCACCTGGGCCTATAGACTTATTTTCTCTTTCTTGATTGCTTCCACAAAAATATGCATTGGTGCATGCTGACCCACAATTTTTACTGGTGTGATCTAATGTGTCTTTCCTCTGTGGGTTTCACAGGAGTCTCATCACCACCACTCTGATTACACCACAGAGCTGCAGAGCCACATTGCTACATAAGCTCTGGTGACCTGTCATTTCCTTAAGGTCTTCAGTAACCTGACATGCACTGCATGCTGAGAAAAACATGAGGTTAACAGATTGAGGTTCATTAACCACAGGCTACACAAGCATCACCATGACATCAGAGTACTATGCCAAACAACCTTGTACATTTAGCAAGAAAGCAAACCAACGGTAGGTACGTGTGCCTTTGCAACCACCAGAGAAAAACAGGATGCCATATGCTTGCTTTCTATAAGATACTTTAGCTACATCCTAGGTAGATAAACAAACAGATACGTAAGTAAATGTACAATAAGATGTGTTTTCTGTGTCCAGGACACGATTGAAAGTAACCCAAATTTAAAAAATCTGAGAAGAAACTCCATCCATCCATCCATCCATTATCTGTAGCTGCTTATCGTGTACAGGTTTGCAGGCAAGCTGGCTCCAATCCCAGCTGACTATGGGCGAGAGGCGGGGTACACCCTGGACAAGTTGCCAGGACATCACAGGGCTAACAGAGAAGAACATCAAAATGGCCAAATATATCATTCAGAACAGTTTGGACTTTGTCTTGATCAATGTCTTCCAGAACAATAAGAGAGCCTCTTGATTTTCTTATATTGTTCACTTTGGAGATTGGGACACACTAGTGATGGCAAAAAGCTATAATTGTTGCCCACTGCTTACAAAAAAATAAATGCTCTGCAAAGGCTTCCTTCATATCCAGGTCAGCAGCTGACCCCTGAAAAGCCTGGAAGCTAGAAAGAAGTCATTTAGGAAATCAAATTTATAACTGTGAATCACATGTAGACTTGTCTTTGTAACATTTTAAATTGCAATTTCAACAAGAACATACTGCGACTAGATGAGGCGGCAGTAATCTGACATGCCAGAACTTGAGCAATGATCTTGGACACATTTTAGCATTCATCTGAGAGACATGATCAATGTGTTCATACCATGTGGCCAATAGGTAAATGTGTTGTTACTGAAAAAAGTTTGACCGATCCCACGCACTCCCACACAATGCTGCACCTATCCTTCTCACTTCCACAGAAAGTTTAACCATTCTTCTCAGCTCCCTCAGAAAGTTTGTCCGATCTTGCCTGCTTCTGCAGAAAACTTGCTAAATCTTGCCCACTCATCCAGAAAGTTTGACCAATCTAAACTGATACTGGAGTACATTTAACCAATACTACCTGCTCTCACAGAAAGCTTGAAATCTTGACTAATCCCTCACACTAATGCAAAATATTGGAGGCATTCTTCCACATTATCTCCTGAGTCAGAATTCTGAAAGAAACCTTGATTGATCAAGGCACTACTTTTACGTCACATACACTATGCGAATTATATGAATTGTTGGGGATTAAATCGATTCGTACTAGTGTTTATCACCCAAAAACAGACTGGCTGATAGAAGGATTGAACCAAACCCTTAAAATCATGATTCCTAAGTTTGTTCATGGGAATGATAAGAACTGGGATAGGTGGCTAGACCCTTTGTTGTTTGCAGTGCAGGAGGTCCCACAAGCCTCCACCGGGTTTTCCCCATTTAAATTGCTGTATGGACCATTCATCTTTTATATCCATTATCTTATATTTTTGGTTTCCCTTTTTCTACTTGTATACAAATAAATTCTGGATTCCGTAAATTGTTTTTAAATTTCAAATTTTTATGTCATGGAGAACAGCAAATCATTTCCCTACACAGTGTACTGTGTATGGATGTGTGTGTGACCAATAAAATTTGAATCTGAATTGGAGAAATGGTAGAGCATGCTCTTTACAATATAATTAATGAAAGAGTGACATACTGAGTCATGTGTTGACTAGGCCATGTGGCATTACTACAGTGCCTTGAAAAAGTATTCATACCCCTTGAACTTTTTCACATTTTTCCACCTTACAACCACGAACTTAAAAGTTTTT
>JAODHV010000028.1:67398387-67408949 GCA_027576555.1 Plicofollis layardi | reverse complement strand
CTCATTTTTGCACCACCCTAATTTGAGTAAAACTGAAAAAATGTGTAATCTAAGTTATATTATTAACCTTACTTTCACGGTACGAGTTAAACAGATGTTATATTAAACTTGTCAACATTTTGGAAAGTGTTTGTGTTCACGGAGATATTGTTTAAAATGTTACTTTTCAAAGGGGGTGTACTCATTTACGCTGAGCACTGTAATCCCAGAGTCGCAAGTGTGAACCATGACTATATTATCCCAGGTTTGACTCCTGGGCCGGGATGGCTTTGGCCCGTGCCACTCGCATCCAGGACAAGCTGAACTCGAACGAGCTGAAGAGTGACGGGCCCGTGTGGAAGTACTCGCTCGCTGTGCTGGCATGCTTTAAGCGGGCACTGGAAATCAACAGCTCCAACCTCAGCCTGTGGATAGAGTATGGAACCATGTCCTACACCCTGCACTCCTTTGCCTCCAGGCAGCTCAAGCAATGGAGGAACGAGATGCCGCCAGATTTCACCAAATTGGTGCGTATAGGGTTGAATGTATTACTTCCAGCGTAGGCATAACGGCGTATTTCGGCTGTAGAATAATGACTGCGTGTGTGCAGATGGAGGAACGTAAGGATTCGATGCTGGAGACGGCGTATAAATGCTTCCAGAGTGCGTCCACATGTGGAGGAGAGTGTAATGAGGAAGAGTGGCTGATACACTACATGCTGGGCAAGATCTCTGAGAAACGCAAGTTACCACCCAAAGACTATTTACAGCTCTACAAACAGGTGAACGACTGATCTACTCCTGTTCAACACAACATGGACCTTACTGAAAGGATCCATCATGAAAAGTGTAGCAAACATTTCCTATTTACCCCAAAATAAATGTTATGTTTTATGCCTGGATATATGAGGTAATACAGAGCTGTTAACGTTTCTACGCCAGCCGGAAGTCCTGAATCGTTCACAATTCTCACAAGAAAATCAGGGAGAGTTTGGTGTAAATGCTAAATTATTCCTCTAACTGTTTTTACTAAATGTAAAGCTAGGGTTGCAAAGGGGTGGAAAATTTCCGGTAAATTTCTAGAAACTTTCCATGGAAACTTTTTAGTTAGGGAATTTTGGGAATTTTGCTTCCACACACTGGATGGCGTATGTGGCATTTTTCTGTTAAATAAGATGACAAAAAATGCAAATATGTAGATAGCAAGCTGAACTAATGGAAAGGTCTTCAAAACATTTAAAATTGATGAAATCTTGTGTAGTTACATAAAACCGTCTAGCAGGAGGCAGAAGAAACAGCATCACATTTTGCGGTAGCTAGCACCATGATAAGCTAACTTCTTTAATTAAATGGTGCTAGCTAGCTTACATTTAGCATATCTGGTTTACCAGTAAGCTAGCAATAGATTTTGATTTTGCTAGTTAAACTTTAACACCGTAGATCAAATATCATCTACCTCATATCATCATCAAAACGTACTTGACTGTATGTAGTCCTTTGGCTCAAATGCTTCAATAGTCTGTATCTGTGTTGTGGGCTCAAAAAAGTTGCTTTAGTAGTTCAGAATTCTAGAAATCATTGTGCATGTGATGGAGGAATGCACAATGCATGTAGGGGGTGTGGCCTCAATAGCTCTACAGGAAGTAGTGTGCTATGTCCCTGTGATTGAGGAATAGCAAATTATACTCAACTGTACTCACATCAAATCTGATAGTTTTAGCCAAGATTACGCCACAATATTTTTTTTCTACCAACTATATTTATGTTCCCAACCTTCGACTTTTGATAATTCCCAGTTTATTCACAATTCCTGTTAATTCCCATAAATTCCCGTTAATTCCCATGGAAAGTCTCCAACTTTGAAAATTCCCGGAATTTTGCAACCCTACTCACGTCCTCCTTCACCACATCCATAAATCTCATCTTTAGTCTTCCTCTTTTCCTTCTACCTGGCAACTCCATCTCCAGCATTTTTCACCCCAATATACCCTGGATCATCTCAATCTCACCTCTCTTACTTTGTCTCCAAGCCATCCTACAGGTCCTGTCCTCCTAATATTCTCGTTTCTAATCCTGTCCAACTTTGTCACTCCCAATAAGAATCTCAGTATCTTCAACTCCGCTACCTCCAGTTCAGCGTCCCGTCTTTTTGTTAGTGCCACTGTCTCCAAACTGTACAATGACTATGATAACCAATCGTACAAATACTAGCACAAAATTATCATCTCAAAAGAAAAAAAGAGATACTATGTTTCTAGGTTCCGGGTTCAAATCTGTAGAGTAAATTTTAGTGTCATACTGTTTTGTAATCTTCCTTTTCTCTGAGTGTTGCCTCTTCAAGGACTAACAACTTAGAACATTCTGCACCAAAACATGTTCATCTTATGCTCATTACATGTGTAGCAGACATGCGTACAAGCCAGTGATTAGAGAAGATCCAGTCAGCTTTAGAGCTGATCACGCTCCCAGAGAGCGTGGGTTTGGTGTGCCAAACCCTCATCGCTATGTGTCCGTTTCTGTAATAAACCTTCTTTCACTTGCAAAAGGATGAGACTGGCGTTGGTCATTTTTCCACGACAAATCCCACAGCTGACAGGGGCCTTTTTGTGTGGAGTTTGCATGTTCTCCTTGTGTCTGGGTGGGTTTCCTTTGGGTGCTCTGGTTTCTCCTACAGTTCAAAGACCTACTTACTTAATCAATCCTCTTCGTGCAAGGATGCGCATAAGGCCACCACCAGAGCTCACCACCATGGTCTGTCAGAAGCACACTTCTCTAGGTAACCCCAGGTCCATCCCTGCTCCTTCATCTCCTTTTCCACAGTCCTCCTCCAGGTCGCTTTTGGTCTGCCCCTGTTTCGCCGGCTGCCTGGAGTCCATCTGAGGGCTACTCTCTGTAGTGACGCTGGTGGCATGCGCAGCACGTGTCCAATCCAATCCATCAGCGCAGTTGAACTTCTTGTGTGATGGAGTTTGTCCAAGTTTTTTGGTGCAGTTCAGCGTTGGAAATAGTGTTTGGCCAAAAGATTTTCAGAATTATTCTGAGGCAGCAGTTCTGGAAGACTTCCAATTTGCAGCTGATGGTCTTGGTCATTTTCCATGATTCTGAGCCATACAGAAAAGTGCTCAGGATGTTACTTTTGAAGAGCCTGATTTTGGTGGTGGTCCTGATGTTCTTCGTTCTCCAAGTACTTCTCAGTGCTGCAAAAGCCTGGCTGGCTTTGGAAATTCTTGCTCTGATCTCCTCCTCTGCGTCGCCATTCCTGCTCATTTTGGATCCCAAATAAGTGAAGTGTTCGAAGACATACAGGTTCGGTAAAATACCCAGTCGGTGCATACTTAGCGCCGGTCCCAAGCCTGGATAGACTGGGGCGGGTTGCATCAGGAACAGCACCCAGTGTAAAACCAATGCCAAATCGAATACACGGAACAGATCCACTGTGGTGACCCTCGAACATAAAGAAGCAGCAGCTATGTTTCGATCATCAAGAAAGAAAGAAAGAAAGAAAGCACAACTTCATTCATCATACACTTGTGAAATTTCTTCTCTGCATTTAACCCATCTGAAGCAGTGAACACACACACACACACACACACACATACCCAGAGCAGTGGGCAGGTATGCTAACAGCACCCGGGGAGCAGTTCGGAGTTAGGTGCCTCGCTCAAGGGCACCTCAGCCCAAGGTCGTCCCATATTAACCTAACCTGCATGTCTTTTGGACTGTGAGGGAAACCCACGCAGACACGGGGAGAACATGCAAACTCCACACAGAAAGGCCCTCACCGGCTGCTGGGTTCGAACCCAGAACCTTCTTGCTGTGAGGCAACAGCGCTAACCACTACACCACCACAATGCCCAATTCCTGTGATGAAGCACGGTAGTGGTAGCATCATGCTCTGGGGTTTTCAGCAGGAAGAACTGGAAATCTGGTTACCATCACATGCAACATTGATGGAGCCAAATATAAGCAAAGCCAGACATCTGCAATTCAGATGAAAATGAATGTTGAAACAGGACATGAGTCAAAGCTCAGACTTAAATCCAGTTGAAAATCTGTGGCATGACCTGAAAATTGCTGTCCATCAACGTTCTAACTTGAGAGAGTTGGAGAATATTTGCGTTGTGAAATGGAATAAAATGCAAAGCTCAGAAACGCATCTGAGACGACTTGCATCTTAATCGCTGCAAAGGACACTTCAAGTCAAGTTTATCTGTGTAGCGCTTTTAACAATAAACATCGTCACAAAGCAGCTTTACAGAATTTGAACAACTTCAAACATGAGCTAATTTTGTCCCTAATCTATCCCCAATGAGCACTTCACACCCAGGAGGTGAATACTTATCAATTAAAACAGTTTATATATTTTCAATTTTCAAATAATTCTGAGGACATCTCAATACTTTATTTAATTTTTATTTAATTTCTGCAGAGTCATTTCAAAGTGAGCAAAAAAAAAAAATTCTGCTATCTTTAAATTTGATTTGGTGTGTGTGTGTGTGTGTGTGTGTGTGTGTGTAAAACTTTCTGGAGGCACTGTATATTGATTAATAATGAGCTTTGGGTAATTTATTTCAAAAAGTAATAATTTTTTATTAACTTCATAAGATTCTTAGAACATTTGACAATTTTAACCACAACTTTATGATTCAAGTAAGGTTATAAAAAATATAAGAATAGGAATTCTATAATAAATAAATCAGTGGATTAAATGTAATATTTAGTTCACTGGTGTACTTTTTTTTTTTAATTGTTGAATAAGCCAAATTTGTAGAAAGGTCTGTGATGCGTAACCGTGTCAGCGAGCCATTGGGGAACGGGGGAGTTAACCAGGAGTCACTGAATGTTGGGGTAAGTGCAGAAACTGTACAGTTTGTTCATCCATGTGTTTTAGTTTGTTCCATGACTGCGACAGATAATGAGTTTAGTTTAATTTACAAGCCTGAGTCATGTATACTCTCGGATCCTTCTTCCAGACATGTCTCATTGTTTCTATGAGGGGGGGGAGTCCTGTAACGAGTCATTATTTTACTTGTACATCTTGTTTTCACTGTAACATTTCTTCTCTCGTCATGTTACTTGTTATTTTTCTGAAGTTTTCCTTAAAGTTTCTTCTGATTCTTCAGAAACTCTTGATGAGCGTATTATTATCCTTTATCTTGGAAGTAAAAAGATCAGCATCCCTTTACTTTGTATCTATTCGTGGATATTTTTTTCATGGATTCATTTATTGAGAGAGTTCTGAGAAGAAAACTTGAAGATACAGCTTCCTTTTCCTGTGTTCCTCGACTCCTCCTTGAAGCCCCTACATCCACACTAGCAAGCAGCAAAGCGACAGGCCTTTATTTTGTACACACGTGCAACACGTGCACAATCTCAGCAATAAATCAACACGCGAGTTGAGATTTTCTTAACTGTATGCAAATTAGTCAATACGCTGTGAAAAAGTCCAGACGACTGTCTGGAATGATTCCTCAGAACGCAGCTCATGATCCAACGTTTCTTCAGTCCCTTGCTCACAGCTTTAGTTCCTGCGTGCAGTTCATTCCAGTGAGCTGTTTTACGCAGAAGAAAACGTTCAACTGTGGTTCAGTCTTATCCTCTCATATACAGCGCCTCTCTCATTACATGTGTACAGAGACATTACAAAGAAGCTTAGAAGGTGAGTGTATGTAGCTAGTACAGTTTACTGTTAGCTAGTATGAAGCCTGACATGTAGCATGTAAATCAAACAGCCAGTTTTTCTATGTGTGTTTAAGTAATGAGTGCTGGTTTACAAAGAAAACTTTAACGAAGGGACTCCATTCAAGCCTTCAGAAGAAATTCATATGCAGCATTTGTCTGCGTCTTTGCTCAAAACCCATCACAGCAGTCCACCTTGTCCTTTACCCTTCTTTATTTCTCTTCTTGGACACCATTTTTGAAGGCACGGTCATTGTTCTGAAGTTCATAATCTCTGTTTACAGAATGGATAACAATTAAAACTGCTGACTTTCACTGGATTCATGTTTAGCCCTGTACTTTGAGAGGATAAATGAAGGGTAAACTCCTTGTCCTTTCCTTGTGCATCTTTCACCTGGAAATGTTGATACAATGCACCTTTATAAAACCTTTAGAGGTACACCAAACATATATGCATCTGTAAAAGATGTTTATTATTACACACAACTGTTATTGCCTCATGGTTGAATGTTTAATAACTCGATCCTCTGCTTCAGCCCTTCCTCAGTTCCACTGTATACATGGTTTCAGGCTTGTTATGAAGATCTGTTGCAGTCAAAACTCTTTTTGTTCAAAATTTTCTTCAGTACATATTTAAAAACAACTTATGAAAGGCAGACAGGATCTGTGTGTATTTGTGTGTGTGTGTGTGTGTGTGTGTGTGTGTATGAGTATGATTGAGACATGTGTACGGTAGATCAGGAGCGCTAACATGTGAATTTTATCGTTGCGCAGCTTGAGGAACGCTAGCGGACTGACCGGAGCTGATCTAGCCCACGCCCAGGGCTTCCAAGAGTGCGCTCAACTGCTGTCCAACGCCCAGAACCAGCAGCAGCTCAGCCAGTTTAACGGCTTCTCCACCAGTCCCTCTGTGGAGCAGACGCGCAGCTTCTTTAACAGCGCACCCAGTAGAAAGCGGTCGCTCGATCGCATTGAGTCCAGTCAGTTTAAAAAGGCCCGAACCAGCGGTAGGTCTGAGGAGCATCATGACATGTATATATGTGGCGGTCTGGGAAAACCTCTCACATGGTCAGAGTTGGACTTTTTTTAATGAATTGAAAAATGTGACAAATCATGTAAAGATTTCATTTAAATCTCTGGAAATCTACTTCTAGGAAAACAGCTTTATGGCCAGATTGTAAAGATTTATAGATTTAAAACAGGAAAAGAGTTCACGCTTACATCAGTGGAGAAATAATTAATTATTTCACTTCTGTTCTTTCGGCTAAATGGTTTTATTTGGTCGTTTAAACATTTTTAAATGTTGTGTTCTGTTGTCTGTACAAAGCATCTGACTGCTCTGTTTTGATGACGACAAGACGGCGGACATTTTGAGAGCCGCTGTCTGATTTCAGACAAAACTAATGAGGCTCGTATCGGCTTCACTACAGTGTCTGACTCTCCAGCAGCTTCATCACATTGTGAGGAAATCGCACCTCGTGTGGCCCTGAAATCAGAATGTGTGTTTCAGAGCCGTTTGATTACCAGCACCCAGGACGATACCGTATCTGCGTTACTCCTGGAGATATTTTCATGTGATAGTTTTATACTCAATTTTTTGATGAATTATCATGTGCTGAGTTTCTCTTCCTCAGATTAACTGCTCTGTAGAATGCAGCTGTGGTTTTGGCTGTGCCTTCCTGAACACACTTCTTTTTTCCAACTGAGAATAAACTGTTGCACTTCATTCGTTTAGAAGAAGCTGAGAGTCGGCAGTTTTGTGAACTCCGAGCTGTTTGATGTTGGAACATCACCAGCTCATGGACTGATGGAGAATTCTGACTTTGTCCACCGTCCAAGCTTCTACCCTTCTGTCATGTGTGTTTAGATTGGACAGGGCTGTGGTACGGCCTGTCCCTAACCCTATTAGTTGTTGTATAAATCAATCAGGCACTTCAACATGATGTCACTCTGACTTCCTGTTTGAAAAGGAAATACATCAACATATGGAATCCAATTACATCTCTCAAGCTATTTCATGAAGTTCAACTTAGACAAGGTAATATTTACAGGAAGAAAGCCTGGGCATGGATAAGAAGTAAATAAAACATTTCATGTATTTTTGGTGAAATATATTTGTTTTCTTAAAATAAAGATGATCAGATTATATTTTAGGCAGAAAAACTCAAAATTCTGGTCAAAAACTGCTGATGGTTTGTGATTTTCAGAATTTTGCCACAGTGACAGTCTGATGGGTTTTCCCAGACCGCCTCATACGTTACCCTCGTTATTGACCCTTGTCTCCTCCGTACTCTGTTTGACTGCAGATCTGGATCTTCAGATGAAGTTGATGAACGGGGTGAACGGCTCTGGTGCCGAGAATCTGATGGACATGGCGCACACAGAGCTCGGACCGGCGCTGAGCAGCACCACAGGTGGGAACGGATCCATAACCGGCTCGTTTGCCTCTACCGACGTGGTGGAGCAGGATGAGGGGCTGCAGATGGAGGACTCCTCCACCTCAGCTCCGAAAGAGATGGAGATCTTCACCGTGGCTGCAATGCAGATACCCTGCCGCTGCACTAACTCCTACGCCTACCTGTAGTGGCCTTAGCTCTGCTTCTGGGGGAGTTTATAGTGGAGCGTGTGTGTGTGAGAGAGAGAGAGAGAGAGAGAGAGAGAGAGGTATCTGATAAAAGGGAAAATGGTTTGTTTTTATTTTCATTGGTTTTTATTATCCCCCGCTGACCGAAAGGACCGAAGAGGGATTATATCGTGGTGATGTCCATCCGTCCCGGGAAGGGTACTCACCTTCTGAAATCAACTCCTCTCACAATTTTTGGAGGAATTTCACAAAACTTGGCAGGATTCTTTGTTATATGTCGGTGATACGCATAATGTAATTTCGTTAAATTCGGTCACATTTTACCAGAGTTACAGCCCTTAATTAACAAAATTATACTCTGACAATTTCATGAGTGTGTTTTGCTTCTGAAATCAACTCCTCTTACAATTTTTGGAGAAATTTCACGGAACTTGGCAAAAGGCATTGTTATATGTCGGTAGTACGCATATTGTAATTTCATTCAATTCAGTTGCATTTTATCAGAGTTACAGCCCTTGATTAATAACCTTGTACTTTCACAATTTCATGAAGGTGCGCTCGCCTTCTGACATCAACTCCTCTCATGATTTTTGGATAAATTTCTCAAAGCTTGGCAAAAGGCCTTGTTATATGATGGTAATACGCATATTGCAATTTACCGTAATTTCGTTTGTGAAAATTTTACCAGAGTTTTGGCCCTTGATTAAATAAGCCATGTGCTCTGATTGGCTGCTCTACTACTAGGCTATCAGCTCATATATGGTGAGTAGAGAAAAACAAAATGGTGGAGCGTGTTGCTGAACCAACTGAGGATGAAATAAAACCTCTATTCGAAAACAAAACCCCAAAAATACAAAAAAGCAACAAAATATGGAATAAAAGTATTTGATGGTAAGAACGTCTTTTTTTATTTTTCAATAATTATTATTATTATAGCATTTTTCACAAATTGATACTGTTATTTTGCCGGTTTGTTTACATTTTAAGTGGAAATGATTTTGTTGGATGTTTTGTATAAAGTTTTTCTTTAACGAATTTGCAAAAGGTAAAAATAAAAATACTGTTTCTCAAAATCCAGTGAATTTTCAGTAGTGTTAATCATTTATTTTTACTTATTTATCGATAGGAATATTTGCTTGTCCCTGCCTGCATGTTTTTAGCCGACCTGAGATCCATGTAAAATCCTCCATCTTCATTACAATTTTATATGCTTTACCAGAATCCCAACTATCTTTCTGTCAATGCTACATGTAAATAGTAGGCGCGTAACAATTCATCCAGTTCACAAATCAAGTCATGATATTGGGTTCATGATTCGATTTTCCCATGATAGTTTTTGGGGAAAAATTAAATGAAGAAAATTTTATTTTCAGAAAAATTCAACATTTATTTTCCTATTCTCTATCAACTTAACATTCAGAGGTTAAAAATATATTAAAAAAAAATACATAGATACTACAAAAATATTAGTCAGTATAGAACCAGGTGGCCTCTCCATTTGCCAGTTTGGATTCCCAATGTGCCAAGTGTGCCCACTGGATTTTTTTTTAACCTGTTGAAAGGGAATCTGACTATAAAATACTACTGATGATTCTGCCACTCATATTCTTTTTGTTAAATTTAAAAAAAAAAATCACTTTTTTAATCATAACAATAATTATTTACCCACATTTGAAAGGTTAAAATATAATAGCCTAATAGCTAAAATATTCATTTTATTAAAAATGGAAAAAAAAAAACAAATAGGCCTTTTCTTAACAAACATTTATGAACATTTGTACGATGTTCATTTGCTTTTCTTTTCTTTAGCTTTTGGCAGTCTGCAAGAAGAGAGGTCTGATTTCTTGCTAAGTCTATTTGTACAGTCAATCACACAGCGGCTCTTTCCCATTTTAGATCTGTTTTTGTGTGTGTGTGTTTTCACGGCAGTGTTACTTCTGCCTATGGTGAAGTCATGTGCATTCGAAGTATTTTACGTTATTGCACCCTCTGCTATATAAACAATGGAATTACAGCTAGGAAAATTTAAAGCTAGACGGCCTTTCGATTTCATAAAACCTGTGAAATTTAGTTTGCTCTGAAATTTGGTCATTGTGATGTATGTTTATTTCTGCAATATTTCACAAAATATCAGGCCATCCTGTGGCTGGGAAGTTATTTAATTTGAAGGGATTCCTGAGCAAATAATGTGCATGAAATCGCTTGCTTCATGCAGTCAAGCAGACAGAGGAAGCTCGTGTGCATATGTGCAGGTTTACCTTCTTCTTCTTTTGGGTTTTACGGCAGCTGGCATCCACAGTGTTGCATTACTGCCATCTACA
>JAODHV010000028.1:66944721-66957038 GCA_027576555.1 Plicofollis layardi | reverse complement strand
CACACACACACACACACACACACACACACACACACACACACACACACACACACACACACACACACACACAGAAAACAAGATACTCTCATATTCTCTCGAAATAAATGTTTTAATGGTTGTATACGGAATAGTAATAACAAAAATTAGCATAGTACAATAAACGAAATGCATCAAATTCATTCAAAATCAACTGCAATATAAAGAAATATTGTGTGTGTGTGTGTGTGTGTGTGTGTGTGTGTGTGTGTGTGTGTTCCATAAAATTGACAAAAGATAAAGTACAAAAGAAACAGTACAGAAGAATCTGATTGAAATAGTAAATAGTTCTGTAAATAGTGGCAGTATTAATCATCTGTTTTTTTTAAACGTGTCTACATTACAGTAGTTGAATAAAAATAAGAGGGAAAGTACAATAAAACTTCTCAAGTTTCCACAAACATACATATGTATTTTTTTAAATCACTCTGTAATGTAATTGTCCAGTTTCCTGAGCAGCTTTGTTGCAACGTTCACTGCCTCTTCTGCATCTTCGGTTTTGAACCGTTCGTTTGGAATGCGGGGTGACGGGTGGTGGTTTGGGTATTGAGTTCTCTTAGCATCAACACCAAGTGCCCTCAGCTGATTCACAACATAGGGCAAATCATTAAGGTAGGTGGCATACTGTGATATCTTCTGGGCAAGGCCTGTGATGGTAGATGCAGTCCCAGGATGCTGTCCATTCCTTCTGAACTCTGTGGCTATTAGAGCCTTTTCCACTGCCTGATGTACTTTAAACAGACACCACTCTGGGCTCACGTTGTATCCAATGTCACTCTGAGCAGCAAGAAGGTCACACTGTGCTTGTCTGTACCAGCGTTTAGCTTCTTCTTTGTTTGGTCTTGGTGTTTCTTGGAAGTGTGACCAAAAATTATACTTCCGTCTGAAATTGTTACGATGGAATCGCTCCCGCCCCCGTTTGTGATTCCCAGCCTCGTAGTTCCATCTGTCATAGAAGTCTCTGAAGTCAGCCCAGTGTGATGTGTTTGGTTGTGTTGATGTGTTGTGTTTGGTCTTTCCTCGCTGCAGCTCTTCGATTCTGTTCTTCAAATATTTAAATGCCTCATTGGCGAGCTCTGTGTTGTCCGGGTTCTTGTCTGGATGCCACCTTAAGTACAGGCGTCTAATGGCCTTTGATTTGTCCTCATCTGACATCTTCCATATCTGTTCCAAGCTCTGGTCAATCTCTGTTTTAACCTCCTCCAAAGTCTGTGGTAAGGGCCTCTTTGGGGACGGTACAGACCGTGAAGGCTCAGACCGTGAAGGCTCAGACCGTGAAGGTACAGACTGTGAAGGCTCAGACTGTGAAGGCTCAGACCGTGAAGGTACAGGCTGTGAAGGTTCAGACTGAGAGAGTGGAGACAAAATGTCTTCATCTGTGCAGTTGACATTTCCAGCTGGACCTAATCTTTTTTCTCTCTTAAACTGATAAAGATCAAGGGAGCTAACTTCAATGATCTTTTCGTGTCCAATCTGTATTCTATATCTTGAAGGATTCTGCCTGGTCTGTCCTGAATGCTCATCCAGACACTCCACAACAATCGCAAAAACATACTCACTTTCCAATTCATCTTTACAAAACCCAACATACTCTCCTTTTTCAAAACTGTTGAGAGGGTCCATATCAAGGGAATCATGCCATTCTTCTGGTATTGGAGTTCCAGGGCTTGGACGGAAACCAAGTCCCTCTTCAGCACTCGCAGTGTTACGGACTCCATGTTGTTCCAAGGCCCTTTCAACATCCTCCATGTTTTCACATAATAAAAGATGTCCAAGTACTGGTAGGCTTAACGAATTCAAAATGTTTTCCAGAAGTGCATTTATTTCTTTGGTAAGATACATATTGACCTCATTCACCACTTTGTGTGCCATGTTATCGTTGTGCTTCAAATAGAACACACACTCATCTTGCTGCTTTTCCACGTAAACCTGAGTTTCAGTCTCAGTACCTTCTAGTGGCTGGTGATTTAACAAGAGCTCAGTGTGTAAAGCTTTGCAACAGACAATCTGAATTTTACCAAATGTGCTTTTGCACATGTGCGCAGCTTCAGTCTGGGAAATGGTGCCCTTGCTTTGCTCTCTGATCAAACACATCAGCCCATGACGGAACTCATGAGAGGACAGACGTTTTTGAAACCAGCCACTGAATTCACATGACTTTCCGTAATCACAGTGTTCCACGTGTGCACCAACCAGGTTCACAGAAATGACTCGAGAGAGCAGTTTGGGACGGATTTGTTCAGGAAGCAACTGCAACAGCTTTTGATGTTCATAGGGGTCTTCTTGAAAGTGACACTGGTTTAGTTTCACAAGTAGCTTCAGTTTTGTTTTCAGTGAATCCTCCAGTCTGTTGGCCTGAAAGAAGGTGTCGTTGAAAAACAATGTGCTGGACTCATAGAGTTTTCCATCTGTTGATGGAAGATATAGTGTGTTCTTCTGAAAGTGAGTTACTTTTCCCTCCTCTTTTATCAGACAGAAAAGCTGGTGCACAACACGTTGAACAGTTCTCAGCTGGTTTGGTTGAAGTGTTGTCTTATCATAGCACTCTGTACAGATTTCCTCAAGCACAGTACAGAATTGTGTGACAGTAGGTTTTTCTTCAACACCAATCTTCTTGAAGAATTCTTCATACATTGCATGTTTTGCTTGTATGGCGTATAGGTATGGTCTAAACTCATTAGCATTAGGTAGTGTCAGGACAACTTGACGAGCTTTCACAAGATCTGTGTCATTTTCAACAAGAACAAGAGGGTCGTCAGCCAACAAAGACGGATTAAAATGCACAGACTGTAGGTAAGCGTATGAGATCTTGAACACTGCAGCTCTCGTCTTGACCAGTTGGTCTGTTCTGCACTGAGATCGACAGATATTTTTTAGGTTCTGCATGACCTGCTCTGAGGGTGGCTCATCCAGTGCTCCAGCCTTCCTTAGGGTCTCTAACTGTCCTTGAGTGAAGTTCCTTGAGGGCAGTATTGGCATGGCAGTCCATATGAGAGTCTGATGTTCAGGCTGCTTTTCAAGCAGTGATCCTTTGATGGCAACCAGATCCCTTTCTTGGGCACATGCTTTGTGATAATTACAAAGCTCTGGCTTGATCTGCACAGCCAGGATAAATTTTATGGTTGCAATTCTTTGCATTAATTTTGATTTTGTCTTAGCACCCAAACAAAGCGCTCTCTGAAGCAATATTTCAGATCTGTCTTTCAGAACCTGCAGTGTAGTGTTACTTCTAGCATCTGATTCAATCTGACGAGCAAATTCAATCACCTCCTCTTCAGATACTTCATGCTTTAGTCCCAGGTCACGTAGAAGATATTTTGCTTGCATAGTGTTTTTAAATTTTTCCAGAAAAGTCTCTGGAACAAACTTCTCCTTTGGAAGCATAACTCTGTAAAGCTTTACAGTGTCATCGAAGAAGTATGAGGCCACCTGAAGACAGCCGTTGATGTCCTGAATTAATCTGACATCTCTCAAGGCTGAGGCAATGCTGTCCCAATATTTTTGATAATCATACCTTTGTCTCAGCTCCACCAGCAACCTCATTAAATCAAGAAGCTGAGTCTGTTTAAGCTTGTGTACAGAAGGAATCACAAAACTTACACAGTATTCCAAGTCATTCAAAATTTTAATGTCCAGACATTTGGATAGTGTTTCATTTAAATGGTTGTATTTGAGAAAAATGCCGTTGCTGTCATCAAACATGTACAGGTCTGGAAATCCTTTGTGGAATTCAGAGTTCAGGATGAAAACATTCCTGTGAAAATCGATCCTTTGCCGCTTTCCACATATTGTCTGAAACAACGGTAAAGACTTGAACATTCTCTGACACTCGCTTGTGTTTTTAGCTTTGCTGATGCCAGATTGTAGGAAGTGTTGAAGCTCATCACTTTCATCGTCCAAAAGCATCTCAAACTGTAAATGCGGAATTGTGCCCAACTGCTTCAGAACGGCACTGCAGTCCTTGATATTTAACAGCTCTGGTCGTACATATTTGTACAAAAAATCACCAAGGTTTAGGAAGAAAATGCGGTCTAATGTCATAGTTCCGAGTTTAGTGAGAATGGGAGAAATGCCCTCAGTGGGATCATGAACAATCCTATGTAGATTTTCAATTTTCTGGAGAAAACATGTTTCATTTTGACCTGGATAAATGACAGGCAAGATGGGACTGCCAGAGAAGTGTTTCTTTATTTCACCAAAGACCTGATTTTCTTCTTTATCTGGGAAATCTTTCACTTCAACATCAAAAAACATCCACAGTTTCTTCAGCCATTCTTTTGTTTCTTTTCCTGCTGTATAAAGTCCATTCCTTTCATTAAGCAGTGAGTGCTGAAGCTGTCGTTGAAGAACTGGCTTTATGAACTTTGCTGCCACTGGGATGGTTAATTTCTCAATATATTTTCCTTTTTGCAGAATTGGGTTGTGACAAACGTGATAATCTGCAAATTCTGATTTGTGTTCCTGAAAAATGTCTGCAAATTCTGAGATTAGCTTTGGAGAAGCAGAGCTGAACTTCCTTAACATCTGATCTTGGGTGAGTAGGAGGGGTAGCCCATTAAGGTCAACTGAGCTAGACTTTTTTTGATCAACATTTGGGGCAAGAGAGCTATATGCTTTATCATTACTCAGGCAAAATTTCAAGAGATTTGAACAGCTTTTTGAATCTTTGAGCAAAGTCTGGTTGATGGGTAATGGTAAATCATCATGAGTTTGTGAGACATCATTCATTCTTTTCTTCTTCAAATACCTGATCACTGATAAAGGACTGACTTCAGTCACTTCCACACCTGCAGTCTTAAAACTGTCCATAATGTTTTTGATTGTCCATGAAGATGGTACCAAGTTCATTCCAGCGTGCTCTAAATTTTGAAGAATGCTATAGTGGCTGTCACTTGTAAAATGAGGTGAATCTGTTGAGTCTGGCTTTGAAACACTTAACCAGTTAAATGTGTACTTTCGCTGAGAGCCATGTAATGAGTTATCAGGAACACCTTTAAGAGTTGGTATCACAGGAAGGTTTTGTTGATTGATTGACCGGTACACTTCATTGATCATATCATGCCAAACTTGGGCAACACTTCTTGATGCAACTGGAAAGTACCTCAAGCAAAAGTTCAGGTGTGATTTCAGATGTTCTAACATTTTTGGTTGACCCTTTTTACAGCTTGTGCAGATATGTGTTAGGAGGTCAGCATACAGAGGTGCAATGGTCTTCAGTTGCAGTAACTGATTCCATTTGGTCTTTAAACTCTCACCATCTTCTTTCCACAAATCCCTTCTGGAATGATCCACTTCAAAGTTTCCATTCACATGGACAGGAAGACCGGTTTCTCCTGGCAATGGCAGAGAACAAAAAGCTCTTCCATGAAATTCAATTTCTTGAGGTTTTGTGCCTACACAAGCTGCCAGGCCTGCCTGAGGTACTTTCACATGGGATTTACCTTCTTCTTCTTGGTTTTGCAGAACGGATCCATATTGCTCTGCAATAAACCAAAGGCTTTGTTTTTTCCCTGCTGCAATCTCAACTTTATAGATAGCTTTGTGTGGAGTTTCCATCCCAGATTTGATGGAATTGCGAACATGGTTATAAAAATCTTCCTTTTGCTCCATTGTACTCTCAGTGACTTTTTTCTCAATTAGGAAATTTCTGACTTCATTTCCATCCTTGTTGATTTCATGGAAGTGTATTTTTGTGATGTACTTCAAAAAGAGAATCAGTTCTTCTGGATCTGTTTTTAAAGCCTCAAAAAGGTTGTTCATTTCAAAATCTCTAACTGCATTTATAGATATTTCTGATTTGGCTGCCATTTCTTCTGTCCTGAGTGGAAGTCTGAACATTGTTCCAGAATTTAGAGGAAATTTGTCAGGAAGAAATGTATGGTAAACATCCTCAAAAGACTTTTTGAACTGTTCATCAATTGAAAACATGCAGCCAGGTGACATCTTTGTTCCAGTTTCCACATATTTCAGGTTTGGATCAGATATGCAGAGATATTCATCACCAGTTAATATCGATGGGCAGTCAGTCAAGTGGTAAACAGAATTAAAGCCAAGACCATATTTCCCAGTTCTACCCAAAGTGCCACGTTTTCCTCCTTCTCCTAATTGCTGAATACCTTTCAGGTCTTCATCTGAGAATTTCTTGTTGTTGTACACACAAAGTGCTGGGCCTTGAAGCAACTCCCATTTTTCACCAAATGTTTTCTTGGTTCCATGCTTTCGTTTGTCCCATATGAAATGGATTTCTGTTGCCTCTGCATCATCAGCATTCTGAATGAGTTCCTTCAGGATATCTTTCTTGGCTGGATATGCTTCAATTATATTTTTAATCCGAACGGTGAGTTTCTCATGTTGTCCAAATTCCTTAGAAAAGGGTGAAAACTCACTAACTAGATGCTTACGTATTGTATAGTGTCTTGTTGTTACTACACCAAATTTGCGTGCAACTTCTCGAGGTATTAGTTCATGGCAGAGAGTTACCCCAGCTTCCACTGGCATCCAAGGAGTGTCATTAAATTTCAGCTTGCTTGATTTCACCAACACACCTCTTTCATCAGGCATTAGACAGTCTTCAACAGTTCCAGCTACAGCCCTATAAAGGCCTTTTATAAATATGTCAAGACAGACATCAAGGTCGGTCTTTGAGAGTGGTCTTGAAAAAGTACTGATTTCTTCAAGGACAGAAACAAATTGCTTTGCTGTAAACTGTCCTTTGATGCCAACACAGTTCCAGAGCTTCTCATACTTGGAAAGGATGGTGGGAAGAAAATAGAGGTATGGCTTTTCCTCAAATTCACCATTCATGGCCACTGATTGCACATTTACAAAGTGGTCTTCAATCAAAACAAATGGGATTGATTGTGCATGCTCAATAATAGCAGTGGGCTCACCATCGTCCAACAAATGTCTGTTGAGATAGTCATAACAGCTTTTGGCAATGTCAAGGATTACAGAATTTTCAAATGATTTGACACGATGGTGTGCTAATTTGAGTTGTTTGAGTACTGTCTCAATTGGTGGGTTCTTCATCACCCCCAGTTTTGTGAGAACTGGGTCACCTGACATTAGGCCTAGTTTTACCCGATCGACAGTGAATTCTGTCATGTTTACCAAGTGGTTGTATTGGTCATCATAGATTTCAGCTGGCTTTTTAAGTATGGTCATCACTTCATTGTGCTGATTGATACCCAGAGCAGGAAGAAATGATATCTGTTTTAGGGTTTCCCAGTGCAAAGAATCAACATCTAAGGACTTTTTCATTGAGTCAAAGAGACACTGAAGACATCTGTATGCCTTATTTTTGTCTTTTGTCCAAACGTTGGAGATTGTTTTTGCTCTCTCTATGACTTCCTCTAATGGGAGTACATCAGTCAACATTCCCAAACTTGACAGTCGATGAATCCTTTCTGGAGTGAAGTAGTCATTTTTGGTACCATCAAGAAAGCGTCCCTCCTTTGGCTCATACAAACATGCTACTTTCCCATGAGGGTTCACCAGTTTGTTGGGGACTTGAAGTTTTCTTACTTTCTGTGTTGGAATGCATGCATGACTTCTCAGCAAACTGTCAACCACATTATCATTCAAGTCTATGGCATTCAATATTAGAGCATTCCTGCAATACGCATCCATTTTGTTCAAGTTCTTGAGAACTACTTGATAAAAGTCAGGCCAGCCAAAGGTTCTCTCTTTTACCATGTCACCAAATCCACACTGAATTAAATTATTTCTTGCCCAGGCTGGCAAAGGGACAGCATAATAGCTTGGTTCTGAATATTTCAAGAACACCTCCATGAAAAGTTTTCCCACTGCCTCATTTTCTTGGATACTTGGATCAAGAAATCTCGCATTTTCAAAGGAGCACCAGGTATTTCCATTACTCAACAGCTCCAGGGATCTGACATCTGAGCTCTGTACAATGGCTGAGTAAAAAGCGCAAACCAAAGGTTGAAATCCTTTGTTTACTTTTTCAATATCAGGCCAAAATGTGTAGTATTCATAGTTTTGAAGACTCCCACTTTGAGACATTTTCTTCAACTCAAGCAGTGTGGTGATGTAGGCTGTAGCAACTGCATCTTGGAGTAATGCCTTGTTCCACTCCAGTTTTGGACCAGTTTCCCATAGAGCCTTCCTGTTTGATGTGACTGCGAAAGATCCATTAATATGAACTGGGAGGCCTGTATCAATTGGAAGAGGAAGAAAACAAAAAGCCTGGCCTTCTGCACACCTTTCACCCGGGGACCACGTTTTCTCCGATTCTTTTTGGAGAGGGACAGCAACTCCTCCAATTGGCAAGGAAAATTTGCATTGATTCAGTTCTCTCTGAAACATTCTCAGTGAATCTTTTGTCCCAAAACATGAATAAAGGAGCCAATATTTGGTGCAAGTTCTCTTGGCACACTTACAAACAATTTCCGCAATGTTTGCAGCAAAACAATCAACAATCTCATGGCAGTTTGTGTCAAGGTTTTTCAGAGCTTCCCTGATGTCCTGCAGATGTCTTTCATTTGAAATTTTAATTGAACATATTTCCTCTTTGGAGATGTTCAGGACTGTCTCAATTGGTTCCTGTTCAAAGATTTGAAGAGACAGTGACTTTATGTGCTTAAGAAATAACAGAGGAGTTTGAGAATCATCTGTGAAGTATTGCTGAAAGGCATGAATGCGCTCTTTGTCATACACCTTGGTGCTAATTTCTGACTTGTGGGCCTCCTCTGCTGTGCGAAACGGCAGTTTAATTAGAGTACCATTGTAATGTTTCTGTTCTCTGTTTGACAGATCACAATCAAAAATCCCCTGATAAGATTTGAACTGTCCAGGAAACCTCCTAAACAGTCTCTCGTGGAACAAGTCAAGTTTAATTCCAGGAACTGCTTTACTTTGTATGTGCTTTTCCAAGTGTGTTACATTTGGGTCAAGAATTAGAAGATTTTTTCCACTCAAAATAGACGGAATATCTGTCAAGTGGTAAACAGCATTGAAGCCTAGTCCAAACTTCCCAATTTTCTCAAATTTGTTTTCTTTTGATGCAGCGCCAACTCTAACAATGTTTTTCCAATCTTCCTCTGAGAAGAGCTCATCGTTGAAAGCCCAAAGACAAGGACCATTGCATAGAGCCATACCATCATCGATAAGCCCTTCAGAAGGGTGTGTTCTGAAGTCCAGCATAAATCCACAGGTACTCGCTCCAGCATCTTCAGCATTCTGTATGAGTTCTTTAAAAATGTCACTTTCATCATCATACTCTTTGAGTATGTTTTTGATTCTCTGAGTGATTGGCTCCATTTGACCACACTGCTCAATTCCCTCATATGTTTCCTTGTCTCCAATTGACTGTGGTTTCAAAATACGAGTACTTAGAAAGGGAATTTTTAGCCACCTTGCAGTGACAGGTAGCACCTCCTCATGGATGACATAGAACTCCTCCTTATCTTGCTTTAGGTCATCCAACCCGTCAGCACTGATATCACAAAAAACAGTATTTTTCAAAGACTGTAATGTGAAGTTTTGGTTTTGTGCCATGACTGGTACAGGCGTACTGTCCTTTAAAGACTTTTCATTTTTTCGCATCCAGTCAAGGATGGCTGTTGACACTTTAAGTTCAAAGGGTTCTCCATAAGGTGGCATCCTGTCATCAATGTTTTCTTTAATGTCAGTGAGTATGGCTTCTATTTCATCATCAGCAAGTGTTTCCCTTACACCGCACTCTCTTAGCAGGTCATCATATTTTAAAAATTCATCTGGCACTTTCTTGATGTAAAGGCTAAGATCCAGTTCAGCTGGATAGGTGAGCACTACTTCCCGAGGTGACACAAACTCAGTCTGCCTCCAGAGCCAAGGAATGCATTCAGTGTTCATCTCCTGTCTGAAATGCTCAATATTTTCTTGCATGAATTTGTATATGCTGTGCAGCTGGTTTTTGAACTCATAATCGGAATCTGGGCAGGCCATGGTTGAAGCTAATGATCTCAGTACACACAGATTCTCCAAGACCTTTTCAACTGGAGGAGAATTATACAGGTCAAGTTTTTCACAGATACTCTCATTTAGGTCTGAAGCAATTGGCATGACATGTCCCACAATTGTAGAATATTTTGAAGCTGTTATTTCAGTCGGCTTGTAGAGACACTTCTTCTGGCTGTTTTTACTTTTAATTGAATTTGGACTTTCACAAGGAACCCACTGCAACCGAAGAAGCTCTTGTCTATCCTCCTCAGAGAATTTTGAGAGCAAATCATTTCTATTCAACACCCTTACAAGAACTTCAGCTTTTTTAAAAGCTCTGTTTCGTGAGTGGATGTAGAGCTTTTGAATTTGTGAGGCAACATGAAGTACATTTGCTGGGGATAATTCTTCTTCTTTTGTCTGTAGACCAAGTTGTTTCAAGCTTTCGAGCATCTTTGCTGACCTATAAACATGTGGTGGGAAGAAATCATCCTCAAAAAGATCAAGGAAGGTTTTTTTTGTGGGATCAAAAACGCTCGATGGTCTTTTGCGTTCACCTCGCTCTGTTAGAATGAAACTGAGATTCTTGCTTTTCCTGAGTAATTCTTCACTTTGGGAGAATAGGAGATGCCCATGATTCAGTATCCAAGACATTATTTTTTGTTCATTCTCTTTGGTGAAAAGCATGGCATCAATGCAGGCTACCAAGTGCATGGCTAACTGAGCAGCATCCAGCAGCTCAACCTTTAGGAGAGTCAAAAGTCTGCGGTCAGTTTCATTTGCACACTGGACTATGGTGTCAGGCACAGGTAAATCATTTGGAACATCTGGGTTGGACTTTAAAATAACTGCTTGTTTTGACTCAGTGGCAACATATTTTCCAGACATCAATCTGAAAATGGGCAGAGCTGACAGCAAGTCTCGCTCCACATCAGAGAGACAATCCAAAGAAGAGACATAGGCTTTAAACTCTTCCTTTTCATGGATTGAAGAAGAAGCAATGCCACTGACAACCTTGCCTATGTCCAAGTTCAGAAGAATTTGCAGGACATTCCTCGGGGATGGCATTAGGACATAACTTTCCATGTCGTGATGCTTCAGACACTCATCTTTCTTAATGACAGTACCTCCAACTGCCTTTATCACTTTCTGAATTTGATCTGACAAGGTGGACTCTCTGCTGCTCTGGAAAATCAGAGTGGATTTCCCCTCCAATCTTGCTAACATGACAGTACTGCCTGCTTGGTGAAGTGGTTCCAGAGGTATTAAAGGCATGCCAATAAAATCCCTTAGCTCTGTCCAGTGAGTGTTCAGAAACTTCCAGAAATCTTTCAGCCATGTTTTTGGTGGATGATCATCATTAACAGAATTCCACTTCACGTGACCTTTTGTCTCTTTCCACTCTCGGGGTAAATAGTTCTTGGCAAATGCAGCAACATTGTTTGCATCCAAATTAATCAGTTGATACAGTTTTGAATCTATAATTAAGCAGAGCAGATATAAAACTGTCAATATCATTGTATTTGCATTTTCACAAATCCTTAAATAGTATTTGTTACTGCTTAAGGCTCTCAGTTCATTTTAAGCAACAAAACTACTATATTTTTCATACAAAAAATAATTGAACAGTACAAACTAAAAAAAGATACAAACAGTTTCTGCATTAGTCTAGTAACAGTCCCATTTTTTTTTCTTGTTTCAGTCAGGCACCACCCAAGCTGATGATCACATCATCAGCTTTTTTTGGCTAATCAGACACAAGGTACACCACCACTCTTGCCAGAGCACTTAGAGGTTAGGTGCCTTGCTCAAGGGCACTTCAACCAGTCCTGCTGGTCCAGGGAATCAGACCAATGACCTTTTAGTCCCAAAGCTGCTTCTCTAACCATTAGGCCATGGCTTCCCCAATAGTCCCATTTGGTATTGTGTTTATGGTAAGTATCAGGCTTGTACTACTCGAGTCCAGGACTCTGACTCAAGTCCGACTTGTGCCCTAATTTTAAGGACTTGACTTGGACTTGAGCACTGATGACTCGGACTTGGACTCGGACTCGTGCATTAACTGCATTTGGACTCGTAAATTGGAGACGAGTACTCTGATTTTTTTCTTTATTTTTTGTAACATGCCATAATAATTTGGTGTAAGATATTTATATCTACATTAATTTTATACTAATTTTATGCAAGAAAATGTACATTCACCTGTTCATACGTCATGTTCAAGAACAAACTAACGTTAATGGCGCTTAAATGCCTGGAGAGACGCCCCTAGGATTGTCCGCTTTGCTTCTACAGACTTCTCATGCAGTGGGAAAAAATGCACTGCTGTGTGTTCCATA
>JAODHV010000028.1:64134936-64146553 GCA_027576555.1 Plicofollis layardi | reverse complement strand
CAATACAGTAAACAGTTAGAAATTAATAATTCTATATTTTAGCTTTGGGTAACAGTTTTTTACAGTTTAGTGTAGAGCGAGCCTTATGTTGCTGATCTTCCTGGAACATAATACTCTCGTAAATCTGATCAAAACTTTATATATTTATATGTGTGTGTGTTTTTTTAAGTAGTCCTGTGATTTGGGAAAGACATCACTGTATTTTGAAACACAGTTCCCGAGTTTACTCAGTCACATTAGTTAAAAAGCTTTCCAGAAAGTTCCACAAGGCATCCGTTACCCCTTTTCAACCAACAGGGAATGGTTACTGTTCTTGTTCCCGTGCCAAATTTTGAACCGTTCAGAGCATTTCAACCAAAGATAAAATTGGTTCGGCGCCTGAAAAAAAGTCAGTTCCCAGCTGGAACTGAAATAGAGCTGGTTTTTCCATCTGGGAACCATGATGCCATCGGTGGGCATCAATAATTTGGAGAGGAAGCCGAGTGCAGCAATAGAAAAGGATACATCTTCAGAAAAAAGAAACGTACTGAACACAAATATCTCCAATAGCAGAATAAAAGCTCGGAGGTAATCAATGTGCACCGCCATCTTGCTGCTACTGTTTACTCCCGTTGTGAATTGTGCCACGCTCGCCGTTCACGATCCATCCTTGATTACAACGGTTCTGCTCAAACATGGTGAAAACATAAAGTGGTTCGCTTTGCGCCAAGGTTATAAGAATCCTGAACAGAAACGGTTCAAGAACCCAATGCCTGTTGATCGAAAAGGGGTATGGCTGAGTTTCATGATGAACTCGAGTGATGTAGCTGAGGCTGAGGAACTGTACAAGTTCAGGAGTTCTGCGAATTGATATTCATTGTTATATTTTTGTCAAGTAAAGCACTAAACCGATACAGATACACATACTGTATGACACTCCTGGTTTAGCTTTATCGACATAAAGCTCTGAAATGTGTGACTTTTATCCCGTGTGTCAATTATTTAACCGGACTTGAAAAAAAAAAAATTATTTCCATATTTTTCTTAAGATGGACTGCGTTATATTTTATTTATACTTATTTTCTTTGCCATGAGCGTGATTTTTTTTTTTTGCAAATACTATAAACAAAGCTGCATTTTTTTAAAGTGAAGTTCTCCAGTTAAAAAAAACAAAACAAAAAAAACCTCACTTCTCTGGATCGGAAAAGAAATCGTGGCACCATGCCATCTTAAAAAAAAAAAAATCAACTTTAAAATTCATGCAAAGGCTGTAAAAGCTGATACTCTAAACATGACATGCGAGTAAAAGTGAAAAACGGGGGGAAGGGTAGCGGAAGAATGTCTGCCTATTCACCTCTAGGGTGCTTGCTGAGCACAATAGCCGGAAACCGAGGCCTGGCATTCCACAGGTCCTGCTGACCCATCGCCTGGAGGTTTCTGAGGCAACACGCTGCGGGCTTCCAAAGCTCGGTGCTCAGGACGGCAGAGCAGCGGCGTTGAGGACGCTCGCACTCTTTATTCGTAGTTCCTGTCTGCGATGCTGGAATAAATAAAGTAGGCTGGAAAACCAAACACGAACTCGCCATGCTGCTTGGCTAGTTGGGCGAAAAAACATTCCCGAACCTCAATCAGCAGGTTTGTAATTAATTAATTAACGGTTTGTTGATCATAGCACAGGATTGTAAAGTTTTTCTTTTAACCCACTGTTAAGGCTGTCAGGTTGGATTAGACATGAAACACATGACCTTGGTTAACCTTCTCAGTCATGGTCCCCAGACATGCACTTAAGGCGTCCGTTAAATAAAAATATCAGTTGTATAATCCTGAAAATAAATCCTGAGCACTTCTTTCACAAACCCCCCTCTTTCTTGCCACGAGTTGGTATATCCCCTACGCACTTCTCCAGACCATGAAACTGAACTGGCTCCTTTTTCACCTTATGAATAATGAAACGCCACGCAGAGACCCCTGTTCAAAATTTAACTCTGGAGAGAAAGGAAAGCTTCCGAGGAGCTAAGAAAAAACCTTGGCAAATCCCATTATTCCTTTTTTTTTTTGTTCCCAAACCTGATCTGTCCACTGCGAGGCTGACTTGAGACCAGCTGGTGGTCAGTGAAGACCTTTAAAGCCTTTCAGCACTAGATTACACATTTACAAAAAAGCCATATTCTATTTATTATTCGTATTATTAAAGTTGCATGGTCAAATCAGTTACATAATTAAAACACAACCAAATGTGGTGCAAACACCGTAATTTGTGCAGCGTTCAAAACGGAAAGCTCAAAAACGATTCCTGGGCTGTTGAAAGGAAATAGTTGGAGAGCTTTAGAAGCGGTGTGTCTGCTTCTCATCTCCTCTCGAGTTGCTGCAGCGGAGCCCGTACGAGCCCCCGGGAAGTCAAACGTTCAGCGCCCGTGCTCTAATGCAAACTGACAAAGCGTGCGGCTGAGTGCAAACACGGCACATAGCTGAATGATGAGTCAGACACTTTCATTCAGAATGCACTATAAATTTGTTCGTTTATGAAACTCCAAAGATCGTCATGCAGCGCTCAAGGTCCGGCAATAAAAGCGCCGGCGCAACCCTGATGAAAAGCCCGGCCTGTATCGCAGAGATTACATTTGCCCAAGTGAATATTTTCAGCACAGAACAATAAAGGGACAATAATAGTAATAGTAATAATAATAATAATAATAATAATACCCTGCATGGAATGCCTAATGCTTACTATTGCATGGACTTGTGTAATCTTATCACACTTCCTGCAAAAAATATTTGAGGCAGAGCCCAGCACCGACTGGCACAGAGAAGGCTGAGAACGGAAGATGAAAACCATTACAGATCAGGTTCGTCTTAAAAAAAAAAAAGTCCTTGACAAGTTTGGAATCCGTTCTGCCCTCTGTCTCGGATTAACTTTAAGCACAGATCGATCATGTACTTTAAAGACCGTGCAGTTTGATAAATCTCAATTTCTTGCATGAATCCACAGATCCAGTTGAGGCTGGTGGAGGTGGTGTAATGATGTGGGGAATGTTTTCTCATCACTGTAATACCAATCGAGCATGGTTTGAACCCCATGGTCTATCTGAGGATCCTAACTGACCACACGCGTGTCATGAAGTCGTCTCAACCTAGTTCCATGAACATGTTGAGTTCAGGGAACTTCACCGTCCCGTCCTCCGCAGTGACCAGATCTGAATCTGTTAGCGCTGGGTGTAGAAAAATCCCACTTCTCGTATTTTTGTGATTTAATTTAACACCATGAGCGATATTCACAACCAAAATACAGTCTTACACAACGATATCTTAAAGATAAACAAGACTAGGCAAGTCTAGTTCTGGAAGACAGCCTTCACAAACACACAGCGACTCGAGGCAGTCATTATTATTCGATGCTCAAATTTTACCAAACCGACCCTCGACTCACAGCATCTATCAGAGGTCGGATACCCGGGATCAAACTCAGCAGCCACTCAGCGAATCATTCGCTGCTTGCTTGCTGATGTTATTCTGAAATGTGACTTACATTAGATACCTAGCTAGCTAAGCACAAAACGCGTATTCGTATCCGTAAATGACATCACGGTTGAGATAAATACAGGAAGTGTGTAGCTACAAACACTTTTCTGACATGGTGCATCCTCACACCTCTTCATTTAACACAAGTTATACAAACATTTCAATAATATTTGAAGAAATAATATGTCACGACTTTTAGCGAACCTACTTCTCTCTACGCAACTGTTCCAAAATGATATGAAGGTGGACTAGTTTGCGAAGAAATGCAGCAGAGGCATGAATATCACACAATGTCCCTGGTATAAATCACTGCTTGCGAGCTAAAAGGTAGCTAGAGTGAAATTCAGCTAGCTAAACTCCCTCCCCAAAAAGGAAAAAAAAAAAACACAACACATTTTTGGAGAATTTGTATTTTAAATTTATTTTTAAGATTATGGTGAACCTGTGGTGGATTTTATTTACAATATTAACCTCTATTCTTAGTTATTTTTTAAAATTTATTTAGTTTTATATGGATATATTGAGAATCAAATGGTGAAACAGGTCACAATTCAATTCATGATACTGGAGCGCACGTTACATCCCGACTAATTTGCGTCAAGTTAATACAATCTAAATTTGCTCGTAACTGAAATGGCACCAGATCCCAGTAGAGCATCAGGACTGAACCCAGAGCCTTTCAAGTAAACATTATGCCTGCCTATATCCTATCAAGACACCATGCATTGTACAGAATATGAGCTTTGTATGAATATTGTTCCCCTGTAGCAGAAAAGCACTGACACTGGAGACTCCTTCCATAAATGTTACGAAAACATCTAATGGCAAACATCAAAGCAACTGATTATACATAACCATTTTTTTAAAGCCGTTTATTATTACCTTAAGGATATGTGAAGAATCAGCTATCCAGTTCCGCATGAACGAGCAGTTGCTATAGCAACAATAACAAATGCCTACTCTACATGTTACATCATCATGACGTGAGAATTCATCCCAATCTTTTTTTAGTTGTTGTATCTTCTCAAAAAAAAAAAAAACTTCAACTGTCCACCACAGATTTCACGCTGGGAAACTGGATTAATCGCAGCAGCGCTCGCTGTCTAACAACATGAGTGTGTACAGAGTCAGCCTCCAGCCTCCGTGGTGCTGTGTGTCAGGAAATTTTTTTCCAAGTGCAAGAAAAAAAAAACACCGTCAAATGGGACATCATTATCAAGCAACAGCACTTTGACTATTCTCATCTCTCTAAAAACCTATTCTGAAGCAAACGTTATGTAAACAACTCAACCAGAACCTCAGTCGTTAATTACGGAAATAAAAAAAAACAAAACAAATGGCTTTCTAATTTAATTCTCATCTCCATGTTGATTAATCCCAAAATAACTGGTTTGAGCAGATTACGGCTAAACCCAGGCTCAGGACTGGATTTACGAACACGTTTGGACGTAAACTCGTAATAAATACCTGTTGCTTGACTTTGGTAAGATTGATTGGAAAAGCAGTCCGATAAGGTGCAGTTATAGGAAAACAACACACGCTGGGGTGGTGTGATACGGAACAACATGCACCGTGCATGCCTATCATGAGCTAATAAACTTCAGAAAGCACCGGCAGTGGACACCGATTCTTTCCATACATCTTAAATAAACGTCTCCAAAGTTTTACTTTGTTAAACAACACCATGTTTTTTAAAATTGGTTTATTATTATTAGTCTTAGATTACGTAGCCATACAAGTCCCCTGCGTATGAGCTGTTGCTATAGAAGTGCTCACGTATTAGAACAACCACATTAATATTAACGTATTGTTCGTTTTAAAGCCGTGCTGTTCTACAGAAACAATGCACACCTTCTGACCAATAAGATTCCAGAATTTAACTGCACTATACGTTTCCATGTATTTCACTTTAATAGGAACTTCTTGTTGTTGATTCTAAGATCCCTGTTCTTGGCTGCAGGAGTGGAACCCAGTGTGTTCTTCTGTTTTCTGCTGCATGCTGAGATGCTTTTCTGCTCACCACGGGTGTAAAGAGTGATTATATGAGTTACTATATCCTTCCTGGCCAAATAGCTCAAACCAATCTGGCCATTTCCCTCTGACCCGCTCTTATCAACAAGGCGTTTGTTTCCACCCACAGAACTGTCGCTCACTCACTCAGTATCGCTAACCTCCAGGGATTTTCAGTTGATGAGCGTGTTGAGTTAATGATGTAATCATCGACATGTTTCTGTGAAGCAGCAGCGCTACATGAGCCTGATCGCGCTGCTGGTCTGCTCTGAGCATGGACAGGAACACAGCTCTCTCTTTATTCACTCAGGCTTCAGGAGAGACAGACAGAGACGTTTCTCCAGATGTTGGTTTACGCATTCAGTTCTGCTGATTGTGTTTTTCAGAACGATGTGAATATCAGGAACATTTTTGGTGATACTGGGGTTTTTACTGAATGTGTAACTGTGTGTGAATGTGGAGCTCCGTCTCTGAACAAACCACTTTACTTTTATTGGAATGTAATATTCACTAATTCTTTTTCCTCCACAGTCGTCTCTGGTTTATGTCATCCTTCTATCTCGCTTTCTTTCTCCATCCATCCATCCATCCATCCATCCATCCATCCATCCATCCATCCATCCATCCATCTCTCTCTCTCCTTGTCAATCTCTCCATCCACCTCTCTCTCTCTCCCTTTGTCCATCTCTATCTCTTCATCAGTCTCTCCCTCCATCTCTCTCTCACTCTCTCTCCATCTCTCTCTCTTTTGCTCTCTCTCTCACTCTCTCTCCATCTCTCTCTTGCTCTCTCTCTTTCCATCTCTCTCTCTCTCCATCAGTCTCTCCCTCCATCTTTCTCTCAATCTCTCTCCTCTCTCTCTCACTGTCTCTTTTTCCATCTCTCTCTCCATCTCTCTTGCTCTCTCTCTCCATCAGTCTCTCCCTCCATCTCTCTCTCCCTCCATCTCTCTCTCACTCTCTCTATCTCTCTCTCTTTCCATCTCTCTCTCTCCATCAGTCTCTCCCTCCATCTCTTTCTCTCAATCTCTCTCCTTCTCTCTCTCTTTTGCTCTCTCTCTTGCTGTCTCTCTTTCCATCTCTCTCTTGCTCTCTCTCTCTCCATCAGTCTCTCCCTCCATCTCTCTCTCACACTCTGTCTCTCTCTTTTGCTCTCTCTCTTTCCATCTCTCTCCATCTCGCTCTCCATCTCTGTCTCTCTCTTCATCTCTCTCCATGTCTCTCTCTGTCCATCTCTCTCTTTTTGCTCTCTCTCTCTGTCTCTCTCCATCTCTCTCTCTCCATCTCTCTCTCTCTCTCTCTCTCTCTCTCTCTCTCTCTAAATCCACTCCACTCTCACGAACCCAGGTTTTGTGTCTGAATTGAAAAACGCCTCCCCAGAGCCGTGCTGATAGAAATGTAATTCTGATAGCGAGAGTCGAGCAGAAAATATCATAAATATCTGTTTTTCTCCAGAAAACAGTCATTCGTTTAAAAACCCTGTGGATAATCAGTGCGTAATAAAAACACAAACACATCTGAGTTATTATTCTACATGTTTATGTTTATTTTCCATTTAAAAAGGAACTTAATTAGTTTGAGAAATGGGCGTGGTTAATAACTACTCTCTGTGGAGGAGCTGAATGAATCATTGCACATGAATAAACATTCAGATTGATTTTTTTTGTGTTTTTTGTCTCTCTGCTCTGTTAATTTGTTCATGAATTAATTAGTGATTAGCTTAGCTAAAAAAAAAACAAGAATGTTCCATTCAAATGTTTCATCCAACTCAAGCAGCACAAACCCTCAACATTACAAACACACTGCAGAGAACAAATACCACTTTTGTTTCCAAACAAATGCTGTATTCATTTACAAGCAGATATTTAATTTATTTTCACAAAATATTTAATTTATTTTCACAAAATATTGAATTTATTTACAAACAAACAATGGATTTATTTACTCCAAACAAATATTGAATTTATTATGAAACAAATAGTTGATTTATTTAGAAACAAATCTGGAATGTATTTACAAATAAATGAGGTTTATTTAAAAAACAAATATTGAATTTATTTACAAATAATTCCTGAATTTATTTATGAACAAATACTGGAGTTATTTGCAAAATACTGGGTTTCTTAACCCATAAAAAAAACACTATTATCAGTAATGAGACCAGTATTTGATATAAACACAGGTGTGTCACACTGAAATGCATGTTTTATAATTAATTAACTAAAGCTGTCTCTAAAATTATTCACACTTTCTAGAATCTTCTTCAGCCTTTGCTAACCCTCAGAACTATCATTTGCTCATAATAGTATTTATTCATGTTTTACTACAACTTCAGTGGAAAGGTCACTCAATGACATTTTTAAATTTGTTTTTAAGCCAAACACAGAAAATAAATGAAACAAAATGTGACAGAAAGTTGCAGCAGTTGAGTTTTCATTGTGTCAACTTGACATTTCTGTTTAATTATGTTTTTAAAATGTCACTGAAAATCAAGTAATGCTTCATCATGTTTCGGACTGCAGGGACAACGACATCACTAAACTACTGATACACTTTAACAAATGAACACCACAGCATGCGTTCATTTGGAAGTGTCACTAATTTGGCCTTAATTTATTTCCTTTTTAAACGCCATGTTCATCAGCTCAGCTGATAAAGACGTGCTGTTTCCCTCACTGAAGTGAACAATCAGGGGACTGTGAAGAATCGAATAATGAAACACTCGGTCTGATCTCATCTGATTACAGCAACACACCCAGTCTAATCTCATCCATTGTTGAGTTATCAGATCTCCAGTTTCCAACAGGATTATTTTCACAATTATATTTAACATATGAAACCTGCTAGCTAGTCCTAGCAAGCTAGCTATATTAGCTATTCAATTTGAGTTTATAGAGAAGTTAATTCTTTTTAAAAAAAAGATGCTTGCTCTCTCCAAATGCACTAAATAAATAAATAAATAATATCTTGTGTTCATATTAACAAGAAACAATGTTGTGGGTGCTTGTGGGTGTGGCCTGTCTGTTTTGTTTTGTGTTTTTCCTCTGATAAGAAGTAGTTGTCAAAAGGCCTATATAATACTGCAAAATCTGCACACGGCTGATTTCACCCTCAGGTTCCACAAGTAGTCGTGCTCTGGAGGTGAATGCGATCAGACAATAAGTTCGACAATTTCTATTACAACTCATTATCTCTAGCCGCTTTATCCTGTTCTACCGGGTCGCAGGCGAGCTGGAGCCTATCCCAGCTGACTACGGGCAAAAGGCAGGGTACACCCTGGACAAGTTGCCAGGTCATCACAGGGCTGACACATAGACACAGACAACCATTCACACTCACGGTCAATTTAGAGTCACCAGTTAACCTAACCTGCATGTCTTTGGGGGAAACCGGAGCAAACCCACGTGGACAACATGCAAACTCCGCACAGAAAGGCCCTCACCAGCCATGGGGCTCAAACCTGGACCTTCTTGCTGTGAGGCAACAGCACTAACCACTACACCACCATGCCGCCTATTACAACTCACAAAAAAAAAATCATGAGCTGCCCATCACTTTTAACTTGACACGAGACAGCTAACATTATCCCTAGCAATAACTTTCAGCTACGTATGTTAGCAAAAACTACTGCTAGTTAGCTAAATCCCATTCAATCTCTATGGAGTCGTGGTTAGCTAATGGCAGTTTACACTTTGCTGAAAGAAAAAATTGTCTTAATTCCAACCTGAGCATAAAAATAGATGTCTGTTGGTTTTGTAAACATTTAATGAGGTAAATTCACTACTTTGGGTTTAAAAAAATATAAATTGTGTCTCTTTTTCTTCACTCCACTGCTGGAGATGCCACCATCTTTGTTGAAAATTCAGAAGTTCTCAGGTGGTCATGTGATTTGCTGCTGGCACTCTGGATGATCTTAAAAAGTTGCCCAAAATGATCAAAATCGTTCAGATAGAAATTATGTTGCCCAATCTCAATGGGAATGTGTTGAAGTGCAATTGCCTGGCAACACTGCCCAAAAAGTTGCCCTGTGTATTATCAGCCTTAGGCTCATTGGGATTTGAACTCACAATCTCCAGATGATAGCAAATGCTCTTCTGTTGCACTACTTAGAGAAACTTTAACTTCATTCATCATTTTATTCTCTCCTCAAGATAAACTGTCTCTGAATTAGATGTGTCTCCTCCAATGTCATCAATAAAAAATAAATAAATAAATAAATAAAAGTCGACTCTAAAGAGATTGATTAATTAATTAATTCTGCTCCTCACTCAAGCTGATATCATGCAAGTAACAAACTCAGATATAACTGAGACATACCTCTGTTTTAGATAAACTCCGCCCCGTGTGTATAACGTGGTGAGTAAACTGTGTAGTGTAGTGATTGTCAGTACACAGGCTTTGGGAATGTGGAGAAAGCTTTTGGGTGTTGTGTAACTGGTGTTCGTTGAGCTGTACATGTTCCTCTGTGATCTGTTAAATGATGTTCAGGGTTGAAGAGAATCAGTCAGAGCTCACTGGAGAGTTCTCTCAGCTCTGTGATGTTCTGTAGTTGTTTTATTGTTTTCTCAACATCTCTCTTGAGAGGAAGCATTGTTCCTGATCATGGAAAGCAAGACTGTGTGAAAGCAAGAGTGTGTGAAAGTGCTGTGGATGTTGCAGCGCTGCTTGAGTGTGGTGGTTAAGTTGAAAATAAATGCGCACTGACTGAACTGCAGGACTCTCAATGCCTGTTGAGGTTTATTCCATTTGAGCTCATTATAGTTCAGCGTTTTAGTCAGATCTGAAGATGAGACCAAGGGGATGACAAGAGCACAAATGAGTTTTGGAATTCTTTCAAAGACAAAACAGTTGTGTTTGCTTTGTGTTCATATTTAATGATCATTTCAGAAATTGAACTACTTCCTATGAAAATAGAGTTGCACTGTGATTAGCTGGCGTCTCTTCCAGGGTGAGACAGCGGTTCCATCCCATCACACACACTGTTCCCAGGATACACTCTGGATCCACCACCTTTCTGAGGATCAGTGACTGAATATCGTCACAACACTCTATAGCTAAAAAAAACCCCACAAGACCATTGCTCAAACTTTATGTATACAGGATATTACATGACAGCCCGAAGATATGAAGTTTACCTTCGAGTATATCTTTCGAATATATTTATCATGAGTGAGTTCCACCATGTAATGTTCTTATTATATGAACACATCCACAACAAAAACCCCACACAAGTTGATAAAAATAATTTTAATTTTGAACCAGTTCGCCATTTTGGTAACATACCTCCAGTCAGCAGAAAACACTGGGAATGACATCATCAGAGTGAAATATCAAAAATTATTATACATACAAGACACTTTTTTGATGTAATAAAAACACATGTTCGATTCCCTTCTTGTGGGTTTTGTTCATTTGGTTTGATAGCACGCAATATTGTGAGCATATCGCTTATCCGATGTGTATTACATCACTCTACCCAATGGAGAATAAGTGTTGAATATGGTTTACATGGTTGTCAAGACAACATGACGTCACGTCAGAGACATAAAACTTCCATGGTAGCAAGTGACTGTGACAATTTGTAAACAAACATGGCCACCAGGTTTGTTTCATTATATACGGAAGATTTTGAGAGAATTTTGAAAGAGAAATATGTGTTGAACACCCAAAAGGAATGTGTATGTATTACAATAATAATAATAATAATAATAATAATAATAATAATAATCGATGGATATTTTTCATGGTCTATCAGATATATTCCATTAAGTAACTCGTCTTCAACTCATTCAGTATCATGCTAGCTGAATGGAATATATCTGATTGATCACTCAAAGCCAGCCAATATTATTTAAATATGTCACTCAGATCCATGATGTACTGTATTTCATTTGAAAAATGTGTTTTTTCAACACGAGAAGATAAACTTCATATCTTCAAGCCAACGTGTGATTTCCTTTTTATTATATCGACACATTCACAAACAAAAAGTCCCCAAATTTATCAAAACAATTCACTGATTTCTTCACGAGTGACATATAGAGATTTATGCCACTGTTTTGGTTCTCCATGTCCCGGATGGAGCTCATATGAAAAATACAAGTATATAT
>JAODHV010000028.1:64115053-64125646 GCA_027576555.1 Plicofollis layardi | reverse complement strand
GTGTGTTCACCTGTTCTACAGTTAGTGGTGAGCAGATCTCCTCTCCTCTCAGAAAGATCGATCGCTGAGTCAAAACTTCACACAGCTGAAATGCATCCAATCCCAACAGCTCACACACACTGCTGATGACTGGAACACACACACACACACACACACACACACACACACACACACACACACACACACACACACACACAGAGTTCCTGGTCAGAAAGCATCAGAACATTTAGCATGGATGGAGTAGGACTTTGGGGTCTCAGTCCCCTGTTTCTTTGTCACTTAACACAGGTTCCATCCCCCATACTGTCCTTTTGCTAATTTTAGAGAAGAAAGTTGCTACCCGAGGTACAACAGGAGTCAGAGAGTTAAAGAATGATGGTCCTTCAACTCATTCTGTGAGAAAGTCACTGAAAATTTATCTCCAGGGATGCTGACATGAACTTTGAGAACCTTGATAGGTTAATATACTGGACCTCCAACACTAGGGTCTCCCAGGATTCCCTGTGGACTTACGGAATCCAGACCCTCACCAAACCTCTCCACCTTTTCTGGGTGTCTGTTATCAATGAATCTGACCAATGCTGATTTTTGTCCTTTTTCTCCTCCTGCAAGGACTGATGTAGCTGCTCCAACCTGCTACAGCCTGCCCAGTGGTAAAGGACCCACAGGATGTAGAGGTATCATAGACACAGCTGGACACAGCACTACTGCCTATACTTGCCCAAATGGTCATGTTTGGAGCCAACTGGAAGATGAAGATTCACTGGTCCCTAAAGGCAGGTTGTATGGCAAGACGTCAGGGTACCTGGAAAGCCATTGGTGTGGACCCAATAAGAGGTGCCTATAAATGTGCTTGAGGCTTTGAGAACTTCCCCGTGTCTCATGGTCAGTAGAAATTTTACTGCATGTTATCACACCACGACTTTGTGTCCCTAAGGTGCCATCATGCTGACTACCCTTGCAGGGGTACTTAAAGGTCACCAATATATGATCAAACTTGTCACCAGGTCCCTGGGGGGTTAAACCCACACTGCCTTGAAACATGCTCTCTGAGGTGACAGCATTGCCTGGTGGGTACTCACTCAATACCTTTGGCTTGAGCACTTGAAGAAGCTCACTCATGACCTGCCAGGCAGCGAGTGGGAAGCCACAAGTCTTTGGGCTTTCTGGGGAAAGTATTGTTGAATGCTGAAACTTAAAAATAATTAACAGAAGTGGAGCCTGGGAAACCTTGCCCAGCCCAGACACCAAAAGGACTGACAGATTGATAGCTCTTTCTCGATTCTGTGGGTGGTGGTGCATAACCGTCTTTAGTTTACTAAGTGACTTGGTTAACTTCACTCTGTGGCTGCAGTTACCCAAGTCCTACCCCCGACAGTCCCGACTAAACCTAATGTCCCTCAAAACACGTGCCTACAGAACTTTGGGTCCTGAATGGGAGGGATTCTTAGGAACAGCACCGCCTCTTGGTCCTCACTTCTCTTTCCTCACACCAGTTACTGTAATCTGATCATGGTGGCTGGGCTCTAAGTGCACACACACACACACAACACACACACACACACACAAAATATATATGTGCACACTAACCTCCTTTAGAGGTGATCTGAGCTCCCCCTGCTGTCATGAACTCAATGTTGCCAATGTGCAAAACTCCAGAAAGCAGTTTAAACACATCACGGATTTCCTCCTCTGTAAACTCCATCACCTTCAGAGCCTCCTGCACGTGCGCGCGCACACACACACACACACACACACACACACACACACACCATTGTATAAGATCCCCTAGGCTGCATTACCAATGAGACAGCAGCATCAGCAGAAGACAGATAGGGTTGTGATGCCCTCTAGAGCTGCTGCGATTAAAAACGCAATAGTTTAAACTAAATTGTGCATCTAAAAAAAATTAGAATATCATGGAAAAGTTTTCATAATTTAATTCAAAAAGGTGAATGTTCACATATTCTATATTCATTACATGTAAAGTGAAATATTTCAAGCCATGCTCTGTTTTAATTTTGATGATTATGGCTTTATATTATAGCTTATAGCTCATGAAAATCTGAAATCCAGTATCTCAATTTATTAGAATATTTCACTTTGTATAAAATACTGTACATTTCTCAGTCTAGTTCAGTCCACACAACCACAATCATGGGGAAGACTGCTGACTTGACAGTTGTCCAGAAGACTATCATCGACACTATCCACAAGGAGGATGAGCCACAGAAGGTCACTGCTAAAAAGGCTGGCTGGAAAAGGTGCACCAGCAACAGGGATGAGCGCAGCCTTGGAAGATTGTCAAGAAAAGTCGATTCAAGAGGCTGGTGTTAGTGCATCAAGAGCCACCGTGTACAGACATCTTCAGGAAAGGGGCTACAACTGTCACATATCAAGCCCCTCCTGAACCAGAGATAACGTCAGAAGCTTCTTACCTGGGCTAAGGAGAGAAAGAACTGGACTGTTGCTCAGTGTTCCAAAGTCCTCTTTTCAGATGAAAGTAAATTTTGCATTTCATTTGGAAATCAAGGTCCTAGAGTCTGGAGGAAGCGTGGAGAGGCACAGAATGCAAGGGGTTTGAAGTCCAGTGTGAAGTTTCTGCAGTCTGTGATGATTTGGGGTGCCATGTCATCTGCTGGTGTTGGTCCACTGTGTTTTATTAAGTCCACTGAGCAACAGTCCAGTTCTTTCTCTCTTTAACCCAGGTAAGATGCTTGCTCAGCAATGTTGTCTCTGGTTCAGGAGGGGCTTGATATTAGGAATGTAATAGTTGTAGCCCCTTTCTTGAAGCATTCTAGGTGAAATTGTGGTTTCCAAATGGATTTTTTCAGCCACATAATAAGTGTGTTAATGTGCTAAAACCATGGCTTAAACTTCTTCTTCTTCTTCTTCTTCTTCTTCTTCACTTTCACATATTTCTCAGGTTATTTGTAACATTAAGAAATAATAATAAAAGAAAGCCTATTGCATATTGTAGGTCTGTCAGCACAGCTGCACCAGGTGAGGAAAGCTATAAATAATGCACAGAGGTGAGAAATGCAGACACTGTACTCATCCATCTCTATACATTCTTCAGTATTTATTTCCACCTGTTTTAACTACAGTTTCAACTCCACATCAACACCAACATCAACATCGACATCTCCACCATGGAAAGGGCAGGAGTGTTAGTCATGCTTCTACAAAATGAAATCATGTTTCTGTATCAGATTCAGATTGCACAGCCAGACCAATTACAATGCTGAGCAGAGATGGTCTCTGAAGCGCTACTTTATTCTCTGTGTGAGTCACAAACTCACTAAGATTACTAATGCAGACACTCCACATCAATCGTTATGGAAGGAGTCTCCAGTGTCAATGCTTTGTAACAGTCAGTCAGAGGTAAAGATATAACTTTAAGTTTTCCGATGTCTTCAGGACAGAGGAGTTTACACTTTTTTATGGTTTCGAAGTGACATGACAAGCTGCATGGTTTTGTCTTATTTACTTCAAGTGAGAGAATAAAGAGGGTGGTGAGACTGTTGCCTGCAAATTTGTGTTGTGTATGAGAAATAAAACTTGGGGGATGTGCTCTTAAAGGAAAATTATCTGCTTTATCATTTCTATAGCAACAGCTTGTTTTGTATTCATTCAACAATACTGTGTAATAAATTATAATAAGCTAAATTAATCATGAGCTCAATTTACAATGAGAACTCTCATCCAACTCACTGAAAACTGACATTAACCCAACATACTGAATTCACACCATGTTATACCATGAGGCAGAAATATAATGTAGCACGAATATGGTTTGGAAATTGTGTGTCTCTTTTATTGGGCTCCTTTTGCCTCAGGGATTCAGTAATAAATTGGGAATTTAGTTTTGCTAATTTACACCAAATGTTGCCCACTAGTGAAGGCATGACCGAGGTACTGGGCTCTATGTTACATATGTAATTTACAAAAATTGCTATAACTTAACTTTAACTTCAAGATGGCATGATTGGTATTTTTGTGACTGGAGCAGTGTGCACCCTCCATGAGCTCGTGAAGATGAAGGTCACAGTGGTGACTGTAGAGAGCAGCAGGCTGTGGTGGTTGTTCCTGAACTATTCTTTGTATGGAAACAGGAAGGATCGAGTGTGAAGATGCAGACCATTCGGGTTGGACCTGAGAAATAATTTCTCAACAAAGTGATATTATTGTGCTTGTTTTGCCCTCACTGTCTCACACAAACAGACAGATGAGAACCTGGGTTTGGGGATTTGCTATGCATTAAGGCCCAGTCCCACAATACCGATAACTACAATGGAGTCTAAATGGGTCTCCTGCAGTTTATGTGGTTGGTGCTCACATTAGACCGATAATGATACCTATGGCCCAGGCCAGGGTTTATCAGTATCAGTGAGATTGCTTCTGGAGCAATTTTTCCAGGTCTGGACCTGATCCAATAAAACATCTGACCAATGAGGTCATTGTTTACATGTGACGTTGTCTGAGCACATGGTATTTTTCCCCGGGCATCTTTGTATGTCCTTGTTGGATTATGAAGTCAAGGAATATGGATTCACAGAAAATAAAAAAATTATAATCCAAAGCACGGATCTTTTATTCATGGATATGTGATTATTTCTGTGAAATACAAATAGTAAATTAATAAAGTAAACATAAATGCAGGTAAGATATTTTAATTATGAACTTCGGCAGTCCAAACATTTAATTGTTTTAGACTTCTTTTTTTTTTTTTATCTGTGATGCATCATCTGTATGAAATTGGTAACCAATCTGTAATATACTGAAACATCCATGACCGATCCATAAATTATTAGCATCCGTGATGCATCCGTATTAAAATCCATAATTACTCTGTATTTTGTATCCTTTTTAAAAAAATTATATTTCTGTAATCTGTGACCTATCTGTATTTTATCAGCCACCAGAGTGTGTGCATGGGTTGTTTGGAAGTCCAAGCTGTACAGTCTCTCTCTCTCTCTCTCTCTCTCGTCCATCATGTTTCAATGAGGACCACTGGCATCTCCCTTGTTTACTGTTTGCTATATGTTCGTGTATGGCTGATGAGGCCAATGTGAGCTTGGAACCCCCTCCCGCATGTGGAGCACACATGATCTGCATGATTTGGTACTAGACTGCTGCTGCTAGCATGCACTTTCCTGCTAGCTCTCTTCTCTTCTGCTGCTTCAGTGAGACGCTGCTTGGACTGCAGGGCACCACTGTGGATTTGGGCTCTCCATCCTGGTCTGTCTGCTGCTGATTCTTCCCAGCTGTCCGGGTTGATGTCAAAGCTCCTAAGGGACTCCTTTAGGCTGTCTTTAAAGTGCTTCTTTGGGCGGCCATGAGAGTGCTTCCCTTCACACAGTTCTCCATAGAAAAGTCTCTTTGGAAGTCAGTCATCAGGCATGCGGACGAGATGTCCTGCCCATCTGAGCTGGGCCTTTTGAAGCAGGCAGTGGATGCTTGGTAGTCCCACATGCTCAAGAACGTCTGTGTCTAGGATTCGGTCCTGCCACCGGATATGCAACAGGCACCGCAGACAGGTGGTCTGGAAGTGCTGGAGCTTTCTGGCCTGGCTTGTATACACAGTCCAGGTCTCATAAGCATACAACAGTGTTGGTAAGATGACCACTCTGTACACTCTCAGCTTGGTTTCTAGGCTGATGCCTCTGTGCTCCCAGACTGTGGAACGCAGTCTGCCAAAAGTTGCACTGGCCTTTGCAATCTGGCTGGTCACTTTGACATGAGCACAGACATCTGTGGACAGTGTGCTGCCAAGATACCTGAACTTGCTGGCTGCCTCAAGTCTCTGCCCTTGAACTTGAATGTCAGGCTCTGTGTACTCATTGCCTGGTGCTGGCTGGTACATGACTTCGGTTTTCTTAGTGTTGATGGTGAGACCGAAGTCATCGCAAGCAGTAGAAAGGAGATCCATACAAACTTGAATGCCAGATTCAGAGCTGCTGCTCAAGGCACAGTCATTGGCGAACAGGAATTCACGAATGGCATCATTTAGGACCTTGGTCTTAGCCTGGAGTCATCATAGGTTGAACACACCACCAGCCATGCGGTGCCTGATGGGGATACCAATGCTACAGTCTCTGAAGGCATCTGTCAGCATGGCAGTGAGCATCATGCTTAACAGGGTTGGTGCCAGGACACACCCCTGTTTAACGCCATTGGTCACTTCAAAGGCATCTGATACCTCTCCATCATCCAGGACCTGTACATGCATTCCTTTGTGAAACTGTCTGACCATGGTGACAAACTTGTCAGGGCAGCTGAACTTGGACATGATTTTCCACAGTCCTTCCTGGCTTACGGTGTTGAAGGCTTTTGTCAGATCCACAGAGGTGATGTACAGGTCCTGTCCCTGTTCCTCACACTTTTCCTGCAGGTGGCATGTGGCAAACACCATGTCTGCTGTTGCTCATCTGGTTCTGAACCCGCACTGGCTTTCTGGCAGGTAACCCTGCTCAAGGTGTGTGATCAGACAATTCAGCAGGATGCGAGCCAGGATCTTTCCAGCTATAGACAGCAGGGAAATCCCACAATGATTGTCACACACTTGACGGTTGCCGTTCCTGTTGTACAGGTGCACAATAGAGGCATCTTTCAGCTCCTGGGGGATTGCTTCTTGATCCCACATAGTTTGAAAGAGCTCAGTGAGCTTAGTTATGAAGGGCTTACCACCCGCCATGTACACCTCTGCTGGGATGGCATCAACTCCCAGAGCTTTTCCAGAGGAAAGAAGGTTGATGGCCTTCTCCACCTTGGACTCAGTGATGGGGTCGGCTAGCTCCATGTTGATGTCTACCTGGGGCATCCGCTGGATGGCCATCTCATTGATGGCAGATGGCCAGTTCAGGACACCGCAGAAGTGCTCAGCCCATCATTCGAGGATCTGTGTCTTGTCAGTTAGATGGATGGCACCATCAGCACTGTAGATGGGCAAGGTGCTGAAGGGTTGTGGTCCATACAGAGTGTGTAAGGCATTGAAGAAGTGCGGGTTATGTTTTGAGGCCTAGACCTCAATCTCCATTGCTTTTCTGCTCAGTCAGCAGTCTTGCATCTCTCTCAGCTTGGCCTGGAGAGTTCTGCGAGGCTCTGAAAAAGCCGCTTTCTTGGGATGGGATGAAGGATCTTCCTGGTGTGCCTTGTGTAGTTGTCTCTTCTTCTCAAAGAGCTGCTGTATCTCCATTATTCCGGGTCATTCTGTCCAGACTTCCCAACCATGCAAAGTCTGTACAGTATGACCCAGAATAATGTGCTACTACTTGGAAAAAACTTCCATGACTATTCCTAAGTTGCATGCATTTATTTCCCTGAGTGTCAGGACCAAGCAATATTATAGTGGCGATTATAGTTGTGGTGTTTCTGCTCCAGACTGGAACTAAATTCAGGCAGAGGGAGAGTCAGAGTTGGAGTTACAGATATACAGTAGTTATAGTTATCAGTGTTGTGGTACCGGGCCCTTCAGAAAATTACTGATTTTCATCTTAGATCCCCATCAGCTGTTACTTGCTGTTCACTCTACATCATCCATCAGTAAGAACATCAAACATACTTGAAACTATCAGATCATCTTTAAAGCTGTCACAGCTGCGCCCGGAGGCTCTATTGTACATCCCTGAAATAACCCTGAAACAGGATCATTTACTATGTAGCATTTTTCTCATTAAGCCTCCTCAAGAGTTGGAGTCACCTAATCTCACTCATGCTTGTTTTGTACATTTTAAATGTTTCCTGTCAGAACATTTCCTCATCACACATGCAACACTTTCACAAAAACAACAAACAATGGCACATGCATGAGTCCTCTCAGTCTATCGGCTTCCTCTTCCTCCTGAAATACTTTCTTACAGAAGGTTAAAAATGACCATGAATAGACTCCTTAATAGCTCCTTTCACGTCTCTGCAGGAAATGCTACAGATGTTTCCCACAAATTGATCTGCTAAAGCAATGTCAATAACAACCGCACTGCCTCATGGCCGTTCCCAGAAATATTTCGTCTCCTGCTATCACCTGTCAAAATACTCATTCTGCTCAATTATGTGTCTTTTACCGACACTTTAAAGCTCATTGAGAGCTCGTTCTATGACAAGGCGATATTTTATGTCACTCTTTGCTTCACCTTGTAAATGTTTATGCACTGCAAAGTTCTATACACTCCACTAGACAACACAGTGAATATTTTATTTTCTTTATAATCAGAAGCCTGTCGAAGTCCCAGGAGTGTGTGTTCTCCTTCAGCCTTCTCCTCTACCCTGTCATTTTTCTTTTTAATTTTCTTCTCAGATTTCACATTTGCTTTTTGCCTCTGTAGTCTGACATGCTATTCAGGCTTTCCATCAGATTTTTTTTCCCCTCAGACAGATTCAGTTTGAGATATTTTTGCATAAGGCTTCCAGTCAGTCATTTTCAGTTCTTGTTTTCATCTCGATTTATTAATATAATTATTTTATCACTAATTATAGATGTGTAGCTGGTTGGTAGAACACAAGTTGTTTGTATTTGATGTGAGAATATTTAATTTAATTTCACAAAAATGAAATATATATTTGGTTAAATTGATAGAAACCTCTGAATCGGCTGTCGTGTTGTGGACAGAAAATCTGCAGTGACAGCACAGCACAGCTGAATTCTTGATTGTGATTGGTTGAAAGGTGTTGATTAGTGTTCATAACAGCAGCTCTGACAGTGATGCAGGATAATGTTATTGAAATCCATCTGATATGTTATGGTTTCTATAGTAACAGCTCATTCACAGGGGTGTGGATGGCCAGATTAAGCCTTTCTTCCATCATGATGTGTTTATCAGTGCAGATCTAGTCTGTGAATTCTGCTTTAAGCCCTGACACCATTTTTTTTAGAAACCATAAAATAAAAACAATGAAGCGATTACATCGATCTGAACCAAACAGGGTGACACTTGATTCCACCGAGTCCATTTTCAAAACATTCCAGCATTTTCTTTTTACTGAATAACTGAACACTCACACTGCTCTCATCTTTGAAATAGGAAGCTGTAAGCCTGTACTAAGCCAAAGCCGGTGTGTGTGTGTGTGTGTGTGTGTGTGTGTGTGTGTGTGTGTGTGTGTGTGTGTGTGTGTAAGATATTCCTGTGACATTTTATGAAACCTTTTGAAAGCTATAAGTGCTGTGAAATTGGAGTGGAGTCAGTCTGAATAAAGTCATCTCCTTTTATACGTATAATCCTCATCTTTTTACCGTAATGGAACAAAGTAAACTTCAAAGCTAGAATTTGTTTGAAGTCTTTTTTTTAGTTTAGTTTAGTTTAGTTTAAATGGAACTTTCTGTTATCGCATTCGTATCCTGATGTAAGAGCGCATACAGAGCAACACAGATCAAACAAATTATCTCAATCTTTATCCATTGCATATAATAACAAGCTTGCGTGTTGTGTCCGTGAATTGCTGGAGACTAAAGATGAGTGAATATAAAGTGCTGAAATGCTCACACACTGTAACTGAAATGGTGAATTTCTCTTTGAGGTTAGTGAGCTTCACGAAACACAGAGATTCGTTGTCTTTTATTCACCTTTCTGCTTTGTGTCTTGTCTCAAATAATTGCCACAGTCCTCTTCATTAAATTGCCATGTAAGTGAAATAAAGAACTGATTCAGCCTTAGTCAAGGATGGGGCTGAAGCTCTAGCCAAGCCGCTAATGCTACTTACAAACAGAATGATTAATGAAGGAATAATTCCACCTGAGTGGAAACACACTGTTGTTACCCCAGCCCACAAAGCTGGCCCCAAGGTCGACCGTTCAAACATTTCACCAATTTCAATGCTTCCTAATTTTTTTTTCAAAGATACTTAAATGTGCTGTCCACTGAATACTCTACAATTATTTACAGGAAAACAAACCTCTTTCTCTTCTCCACTCTGGCTTTCATAGAAAATATTCTACATGAACTTGCCTCACTCATGTAACAAACACTCTGCTAGAGAACATTGATAAGGGACTGCTAACTGGACTGATATTCTAGACTTAAGTAAGGCTTTTGATACTTTAGATCATAACACCATGCTAAATAAGCTATCCTTTCTCAGCCTAAATTGCTCTGCTATCTAGTGGTTTAAATCTGATATGACTAGGCATACTCAGTGTTTGTATTAATGGAGTGATATCAGAACCCCAGTCAATATCTTTTGGGGTTCCCCAGGGCAGTGTTTTAGGTCCACTATTATTTATCTTCTTCTTCTTCTTCTTCTTCTTCTTCTTCTTCTTTCGTCTGTTCCCCCTTAGGGTTTGCCACAGCAGATGATGTCCCTCCATCTCCTCCTGTCCTCTGTATCTTTTTTTTTCTGTAGCACCAACCGTCCTCATGTCCTCCTTCCCCAAATTCATCTTTCATCTTCCTCTTTGGTCTACCTGGCAACTCCATCTCCAGCATTCTTTTCCCAGTCTGCTATTATTTATCTTCTATATAAATGACTTGGAGCGGCACGGTGGTGTAGTGGTTAGAGCTGTCGCCTCACAGCAAGAAGGTCTGGGTTCGAGCCCCATGGCCGGCGAGGGCCTTTCTGTGTGGAGTTTGCATGTTCTCCCCGTGTCCGCGTGGGTTTCCT